>JAODAL010017908.1:0-76288 GCA_025379985.1 Phyllomedusa bahiana | reverse complement strand
CGCTGTCGTGCCCCCCGGTCTTTTTCTTCAAGCAGGGGTGTCACCAGGCCGCGAGGCAGCTGATACGCTCCCCCCCCCTGTGCTGTTACTCTGATGAGCCGCACCCGGCGACGCAGATAAAGTTGTCCCTGCGCCGCTGACATCGAGGGGAACGATATCCGCAAGCAGGGAGTGCTCGCTCTGCTCCCACGGAAGCCTTAGCCTTTGGACAGCGGCGACAACACTGAGAAGGGGGTCGGCGCCCCAGGCCCAGGGCAGGGGTCTTGACCCCGGGGAGGTTCGGGGCAAGGGATTTTTATTCGGGGTTTGGGCCCCCGAATAAAACTCCTACGACCCCCTGACTATTATCAAATACATTGCTTATTTATTTTGCTTTGTTGAACAGATAAAGAAGATTTTATCTCTTCTGAAGGCACACAAGCTAGGACCGTCTCTCTCTCCTCTTTCTTATCTGATTGCTGGAAGCTGCTGTCTGTCCATGGTGATGTCACTCCCTGTTTTTTTGGAATCTCTAAAAGAACTTTGTGTAAGAAAAGGACCGTTTTCACTCCAAATTCTGTGTACTTTTAACTAAGATTTTACATCTCTCAGTCGTTAAAATGTGACAGGAATAGCTAGGAACTGTAGAGCTGATATAGCAATCACGCTAAACCCCCCCAACCCTAACCAGAAAGTGTAAGTCTGAAGGTGTGGGGCTCTGTAAAAGGGGTACATGTGAGAAAACCTTTTTAAGCATTAAGATCTCACAAAAGTGGTCATCCTCACATTTTTGAAAAATTTTGTATTATATTTTTTCGGGGGAAAACATGAAAAAATTTAATTTGATATAATTAGTAGTGTTCAGCTTGTATAACGTAAAATTTTTGGCGTGCCCTCAAAATAACGCAACACAGCAATGTCTAAATCACTGGCAACAAAAGTGAGTACCCCTAAGTGAAAGTGGAAAAATTGTGCCCAATTTGCCATTTTCTCTCCACAATGTCATGTCACTTGTTAGTGTTACAAGGTCTCAAAAAAAAAAAAAAATAATTTGGACTCTAATATCATTTATATTGGTGTGCCGGTGTTCATATATTTTCTAGAATTTTGGTCCATTTTACCCTTTATACCAGAGAAACCCCCCCTTTTAGGTGTGTGGACTTTTTTTGTTTACATAATGGTTTCACAGCCCGGGAGTAGGGGGGAATAAGCACGGGGAACCCCAGCTCCCCCACAGTGAATTTCCCCCTGAGGACCTGTTGCCGGGGGGACCGCGACATGGGATTTGGAATGGAGCTGGAGGACTTCGTCCCCCGGGAGGGGGCCCTTTTAACAATCCCCCCCCCTTTTTATGATGTTTGGTATGAGAACCTGAACATTGTATCTCTTTTTCCTTATGTACTGAGATTATTTGCTTGATTTATCTTTATTTGTTATTACCTGATGTGATCCTTTTGGTATTTACTTTGGTGGTGTGTTCCTCTGACTATTTGTCTTGCCATAAAACTATCTCGTGTTGCATTATCTCAAGGGTATTGCTTATCTGTATGGCGTCCTTTGTGCCTTTTAAATGTTTTTAAGTTACAACTCAGAATGGAGAGACGGTCACACGTGCGCATAACTCTCCATTCTGTTCTATGGGACTTCCCAGCAGAGGTGAGCGCTGTGTTCTCCATTCTGTTCTATGGGACTTACCAGTACAGGTGAGCAGTATGTCCGGCTGTATTCAGAACTCCCATAGAACAGTATGGAGAGCCGGTAACACTTGCATATGACTCTCCATTCTGTTCTATGGGAGATCCCAGTAGAGGTGAGCGCTGTGTTCTCCATTCTGTTCTATGGGACTTCCCAGTAGAGGTGAGCAGAGTGTGCGGCTGTATTCATAACTCCCATAGAACTGTATGGAGAGCCGGTCATACGTGCATATGTCTCTCCATTCTGTTCTATGGGACTTCCCAGCAGAGGTGAGCACTGTGTTCTCAATTCTGTTCCATGGGACTTCCCAGTAGAGGTGAGCAGTGTGTTCAGCTGTATTCGGAACTCCCATAGAACAGTATGGAGAGCCTGTCACACGTGCATATGACTCTCCATTCTGTTATAAGGGAGTTCCCATTAGAGGTGAGCGCTGTGTTCTCCATTCTGTTCTATAGGACTTCCCAGTAGAGGTGAGCAGTGTGTTCGGCTGTATTCGGAACTCCCATAGAAGAGTATGGAGTGCCGGTCACACATGCATATGACTCTCCATTCTGTTCTATGGGACTTCCCAGCAGAGATGAGCAGTGTGTTCGCCTGTATTCGGAACTCCCATAGAACAGTATGGAGAGCCGGTCACACGTGCATATGACCAGGGCAGTTCCTAATCTAAATTTCACTCAGGGCGAGGTGAAGAGTTTTCGCCGCCCCCCCCCCCCGGAAATTGGGCCACTATGCGAACATTGCATCATCATCAACCAAACCCAAAAATTAACAAAAAAACACCACAAGGGTTACTATAAAACAAAAAAATATGTCTTACAGTTCCAAATAACACCGTACAAAAAACCCAAACCCAAGCCATAAGACCAATTACCAGCACACAGTGACCGTTTAATCCCACCACACCAGCCAATATCACCACTTTGGACTGAATAATCAAAACTGACCATTACTAAATACAAAACCATTATACTGAAACCAAAATTTACCGGCTACAGTGCCAACAATGTGGATACCAGCTGTACACAGCTTCAAAACATATAAAGATTACAGTAAAGTTATTCTAGTGACTCCCAGGGGGTTTTTTTCCTTTCTCTTCTTTTTTTTTTCCCTTTGGCCCAGACCCCTGATGCTACCCCCGACCTTCCCCGTAAAATTTAAAAAACAAATATTTTAAGACCCTCATTTTACAGCATTCTTAAATTCCCTATCTCTTACAAACTCCCCATCTATAGCCCCTCATAGGGGAATGTAATATGCCCCTGTAGCCATTAGTACCCCCTGTAGCCAGGAGTACCCCCCTTAGCCGTTGATGCCCCCTTGGCCATAGATGCCCCTTGTAGCCTTTTGTTTCCCCCCTGTACCAGTGACCCCTGCACCCAGTGATCCCCTTAGCCTTGTTTCCCCCCTGCGCCAGTAATGCCCCCTGTACCAAATGATCCCCCCCCCTGTAGCCCCAGTGATGCCCCCTTAGTGTAGATGCCCCCCCCCTTTTCCCCTTACCATTTATGCCCCTGTACCAGATCCCCCCTGAAAGCCATTTTTTGGGCCCCATGTGCCCCGGGTGATGCCCCCTTTTACCCATTTTATCCCCCTGTCCAGTAAGGGGCCCCCTGTACCAGTGATCCCCCGTAGCCAGTAATCCCCCCTGTACCGTCCCCCTTTTGTAGCCAGTGATGCCCCCTTTAGCCATATGCCCTTACCAGAAATGCCCCTGTACCCAGTGATCCCCCCTGAAAACATTTCCCCCTGTAGCCAGGTATGCCCCCTTTGTACCAGTGATGCCCCCTGAAAACCAAATGCCCCTGACCCAGGTGCCCCCCTTGTAGCCGTAGATCCCCCCCTTGTAACCGAGCCCCCCTTTTCCACGATCCCCCCCGTACCCAGTAAATGCCCCCTTGTAGCCGTAAGGGCCCCCGGACCCGGGAATGCCCGAGCCGGGGATCCCCCCCTTGTAGAGTAGATGCCCCTGAAAGCCGTAGACCCCCCCTGTAGCCAGTGATCCCCTTTAGCCAGTAGAGCCCCTTGTAGCCAGTGATGCCCCCCGTAGCAAGTATCCCCCCTGCACCCAGTGTGCCCCCCTTGTAGCCTTTGATGCCCCCGTAGCCAGTGATTCCCCCCCCCGAGCAGTGATGCCCCCCTTGTACCCCAGTGATCCCCCCCTTTGAAAACCAGTAGCCCCCCTTTGAGCCATGAGGGCCCCCTTTTGTAGCCAGTGATCCCCCTTGTAGCCAGTAACCCCCCTGACCCAGTGTGCCCCCTTGTAGCCAGTAGATGCCCCCCTGTACCCAGTAGATCCCCCCCTGAAACCAGAGATGCCCCCCTTGACCCCCAGAATGCCCCTGTAGCCAGGATCCCCCCTTGTAGCCATAGACCCCCCTGTACCAGTTATTTTTTTCCCCCTGAGCCTGGCCCCCCTTTTAGCCAGTGACCCCCCCTGTACCGTGATGCCCCCCTTGTACCCAGTTAATGCCCCCCTTTTTCCAGTGATCCCCCCCTTAAAAACCAAAAAACCCCCCTGTCCGGTCCCTTGGAGCGTGAGGGTGAAAAGGGTACTCACACCGCTTTCACTACACCAGCTCCCAGGGATCTCTCGGGGGGCAGAGCTGCCGACGAGAGACCCAGCGCGCAGGGGGCGCGGTGAAAGCCGTGCGCCCCCTGCGCCGCTGATACCGGGGAGGAGTCAGGACGGGAACGATCCGTCCTGCCTCCTCCCTGTGACAACAGCGGCTGGCTCTGCGCGACTGTTCTAAAACAGCCGCGCAGAAACAGGGGCGATCCTCCGGGGGAGGGGGGGGCGAGCGGTCTCGTCGCCCCCCTCGGGTGAGCGGAGCCGCAGCGCCCTGGGCGATCGCCCGCCCCGCCCGCCCCTAGGAACGGCCCTGCATATCAGGGCCGTCTTAACAGCACTATGGGCCCCTGGGCAGAGAGGTGTACTGGGCCCCCTCCCCCCAAAAAAAAACCACTACTCAAAGAAACCAATATAAACATTACCACCTCCGGTCACCATTACGTGACAGAGACCACAGCACTAATCGAATATAGAAGCAAAATAACCCCTGACACCAGGGACTCACCGGAGACGTCCTATTTGATCAGTCGTTCTCTGAATCGTTCTTTTTCCCTTTTCCTCTCCTTCCGTCCAGACCACCATGATGACTTCTCCCGGCCACAACTCCTCACTGCAGAATGTAACACACAAATATCTTAGATTCCTCGCTTTATCTGCACTTCACCACCTATTCCTACCTCTGTTATGGGCCCCCCACATTTAGTAAGTAGGTAGTAATGTCATACTTGCCAACTTTTGAAAGTAAAAAAGCAGGAGATGCACCGAAAATTTGCATATCCACGCCCATCTTGCATTTAAGCCGCACCCCCTTCGAAAAAGCCACACCCTACTCCACCTAACTGTGTAATGGCTCTGGAAGAAAGCTAAATTAGGGTTTTGGCGTCACCCAGCTTCCCTGAACTGTTGGATGGTCTATTCAGCATCCAGGAGAGCTGGGAGATACTGCCAAACTGTGTCCCAATAGGTAGGTATCTCGGTGGCCTATTTGAACCTTGAACCAGGTAGTAGCCTCCTGTAGCCAGGTTAATGCCCCCTTTAAGCCAGGTAGCTGTCCCCAATAGCCAGGTAGTGCCCCTTACAGCCAGGTAGTGCCCCCATTAGCCAGGTAGTGCCCCCAATAGCCAGGTAGTGTCCCCAATAGCCACTTAGATGCTCCTTGTAGCCAAGTAGTTCCCGCAATAGCTAGGCAGATGCCCCCTTTATCCAGGTAGATGTCCCCATGAGCCATGCAGATGCCCCCATAAACCAGGCAGATGCCCCCATGCCAGGCAGATGCCCCCTTTATCCAGGCAGATGCCCCCTTTATCCAGTTAGATGTTCCCATTCGCCATGCAGATGCCCCCTTTATCCAGGTAGATGTTCCCATGCGCCATGCAGATGCCCCCATAAACCAGGCAGATGCCCGCATGAGCCAGGCAGATGCCCCCATGAGCCAGGCAGATGCCCCCGTTATCCAGGTAGATGCCCCCATGCCAGGCAGATGCCCCCATGAGCCAAGTAGATGGCCCCATGCCAGGCAGATGCCCCCATGAACCAGGCAGATGCCCCCTTTATCCAGGTAGATGCCCCCATGCCAGGCAGATGCCCCCTTTATCCAGGTAGATGCCCCCATGAGCCAAGTAGATGGCCCCATGAGCCAGGCAGATGCCCCCATGCCAGGCAGATGCCCCCATGAGCCAGGCAGATGACCCCTTTATCCAGATAGGTGCCCCCATGCCAGGCAGATGCCCCCATGAGCCAGGCAGATGCCCCCTTTATCCAGGCAGTGCGCCTATAGCTAGTAACAATTAAAATAATAAAACTTACTTTACTCCCCTCCCCTCACAGACACTCAGTCACTGCACACCACTCCCTCCCCTCACAGCATCACCCCCCCCCTCCCAACACACCCCTCTTACACACACAGCCATCCCTGCACTCACCTGTCCTGCTGGCATCCTAGTTCTTCAAACTCGGGGAAAGGGGGCGGAGCTTCGCGGGTGCCTCTAAGCCCCGCCCCCTTCCCACGCAATGCTCTCACAGCTTCCTCTGAAGGAGAGCATTGCCGGCGGCGGCGCAGGACAGAGGCTGAAGGGCAGCGTTCTAGAGACGCTGCCCGATGCCTCTGTGCACAGATAACCTCCAGCTTCTCTAAAGAGGCGGGAGGTTATGCCACCCAAGCGGGAGGGCGGGACACGGCCCCCATTAGCGGGAGGGACCCGCCAAAACCGGGAGGATTGGCAACTATGGGGTATATGTTGCCCTTATTAGGTGGTATACACCCCTGTATAGTATGCCTCCTGTAGTAGTTTTGGGCCCCCGAAATATTGTAGGCCGTATATTCCGGGGGGCCAAAGATTTAAAACCCCACTCCTGTATATCCAAAGTGGCCAGTAATTAGGGCAGGCAGGGCAGTATATAAGCAGGCTGGGCCAGTATATAGCCAGGCTGGGCGAATATAGGGGGCCCAGGGCAGGGGCAAGGGTATATTGGTAGGCAGCAGTATTTTGGTTTAGGCAGGGGCAGTATATAGGTAGCGGGCAGGGCAGTTATAGGTAGCAGAAAGGGCAGTATATAGGTGGTGGGGGGTTTAAAGGAAGGGCAGTATATAGGTGGGGCAGGGGTTTAGGCAGGGCAGTATATAGTGGGGGGGAAAGGTCAGGAAAGGGCAGTATATAGGTAGTAGGCAGGGCAGTATATAGGTGGCAGGCGGGCAGTATATTAGGTTTAAGGTAGGGCAGGGCATTTTGGGGCAGTTATAGGTGGTAGGCAGGGCAGTTTTATAGGTGGAGAGGGCAGTATATTAGGTGGCAGGCAGGGCAGTATATAGGTGAGCAGGGCAGTATAGGTGGCAGGGCCAAAGGGCGGGGGTATATAGGTAGGCAGGGCAGTATATAGGTGGCACGGCAGTATATAGGTGGTAGGCAGGGCAGTATATAGCCAGGCAGGGTAGTATATTGTTAGGCAGGGCCAGTAGTTTAAAAAAAATAAAAATAAAAATCTTACTTACCTGATTTCCTTCCTCTTCTCCACGTCCGGAGATGGTGGCCGCTCACAGCAGAGTGCGGGGCCCACGGAGCGGGCGCGCGATGACATCATCACATCGCGCTCCTGCCCCGCGGCCTCCTGGGAGCTGAACAGACGGGATCAGAAGATCCCAGCTGTTCAGCCTCGGCTGCTGCTTGCACCGCGCGGTGCAGGCGGCGGCCGTGATGGCTGTATGGCTGGGTCTGTGACCCGGCAGTGCAGCCGTGTGATGAGGGGGCCACAAACCGGCGCCGGTACTCGGGGGCCGCCAGGGGGAAACCCCAGCCTCCCCCGGCGACGCTCCCAGCCGGCGCTGCGGCCCGAATCCCAGCTGCCCCCGGGCAGAGCCTGGCTGTCGCTCCACTGGGCAGGGTAGGCGGCTGCCCGGGAGGGCCCCCTGAGCTCGTGGGGCCCCCGAGGGGCCCCCGGGCAATGGCCTACCTGGCCCAATGGAAGAGACGGCCCTGCTGCATATTAATCTCCATTCTGTTCTATGGGACTTCCCAGCAAAGGTGAGCGCTGTGTTCTCCATTCTTTTCTATGGGGAAACCTTCCCGAGAGGGAGCGTGTGTTCGGTGTATTGGGAAAATTCCTAAAAACCCGTTTTGGGAGAGGTGGTAGGGCTCCCCCTTCTGTTCTTTGGGATTTCCCCAGTGGAGGTGGCGCTGTTTTCCGGCTAAACTCAGAAACTCCCTTGAACAGAATGGAGAGTCATGGGGGTTGTGGCCGTCTCCCCTTATTTGAGCAGATAGGATGGGGGAAACCCGCCCCCTTTTTCAGACTTTGAAGGCACACCCAGCTATATCTTTTATTAATCAATCACTATCTGCTGCTATCAGCGGTAATGGGCTCTCAAATGTGCAAATTGTAAGACAGATCACTAGGTGGTGCTCTTGATGCAAATGTTTGTAGGAGATAAAGGACTTTAGGTTTTACGGGTGAAAAACAGTGCTGTAATGGGGCCCCTTAACACCATCATATTAAGTACGCAAATGACTACCAGGAATGATTATTATTGGAGGATTTACTAGTTGAAACAAAGGAGTAAACTCTCAGGGAGGGGATAGCAGGGGTGCCACGTGCCAGAAAGTCTGTAAGAGATAAATGGACTATATCTGGGGAGACCCCAACAACCCCAAAACTTTTTTTTAATTTGTATGTTTTTAAATTTACAACCCAAAACGGAAAAGTTATTCTGGTGCTTGGGCCAAAAGGCTTTATAGCACCCCCTAACCCCCAATGGAAATTAAACCCACCCCTTTTGCCCATAGTTGAAACCCTTTTGAAAGGGGAAAAAAGCGGGGATTTGAAAGGGGCGGTGCAAATCCGCGGGGGCCGGAAAATTTTAGCGGGGCCCCACCCCCACTTGTTGGTGTGCAACGCCCTTTAGAAAAAAACACACCCCACTCCACCTAAATACATAACAGCTCTGGAAGAAAGCCAGGTAGATGCTCCTCTAGCCAGGTTTATTGCCTTTTGCCAGGTAGTACCCCCCCTAATCCCGGGGTGACGTCCCTTATAGTCAGGTGGGCCCCCTTAATAGCCCGGTAGTGCCCCCTAATAGCCAGGTATTTGCCCCAAATGTTCCCAGGTAGTAGCCCCTCTTAGACCCAGGAAGTCCCCCTTTGTAGTCAAGTAGTGCCCCTTTGTAGCCAGGTTGTGCCCCCTTTGAAACAGGTAGTGGGCCAGGTGTGCCCCCTTGTAGCCGGGTTTATTTGCCCCCTTGTAGCCAGGCATTGTCCCCGTAGCCAGGCATTGCCCCCATTAGACGGGTTTAGTCCCCCTTTGAAACCGGGTGGGCCCCCCTTTTTTGCCGGTAGTACCAGGTATTTCCCCCCCTTGTAGCCGGGAAAGTCCCCCTTGTAGCCAGGTTTTTGGGCCCCCAAAGGAACCCGGGAAATTTCCCCAGAAGCCGGTATTTGCCCCATGAGCTAATAAAAAAAAAAAATTTAAAAACTACCCCTCATCACCAGGCCCCCAAAAACACCCGCCATCTCACACGTTTCCCCCCAGCATGGGCAGGGGGAGTGATTTGAAAGCCCGCGCCCACCCCCTGCACGCTAAAATCGGGATGTAAAAAGCGAAAACACCGGGGGCCCCCTGTACAAACAGGGGGGGGAAAGGGGGAACACCCCTTTTCCGGGCCCTTCTCCATGTACAGATTTACAGCTTTGACTGACTGTGGGGCTGCGCCACACAAGTCAGTGAGACTCCCGGGCGGGTGAGGGGGCCGCGGCCCGTTCCCAATCCTTCTTTAGGATGGGCCCGGCCCGCCAAGAAAGCGCACCAGCAGTCTTTTAAAGGGAAAACCCCTTTTTCCCTTTTGGGGAGAGTTGGAATTTTTTGCCCAAAGCCCCCCTTTTTGTCCCTTTGTGGGATGGGGGGTCCCTTTTAAGGGGGGTCGCCTACTTTGCCGCTTGTTCTCCCTGGCCCCTGTGGGAATTGCCCAGTGATGCAGTCATAACGTCTTTTGGGGGGTTAAAAGGGGGTTTTCCAAGAAAATTTTTAAAAATTTTTCCCCCCAATTTCCGGGTCCCCACTTAAAAAATGCTATTTAAACCTTACGAGGCAAAAGGGGCTTTTGGGCCCCCTAGGTGAAAGGGAGCAGTAGCGACTTTTCCCCTCGGCACCCCCTAAAGCACACCCTTACCACAGCTCACCCCCCACCAGCCCCCTCACTGATGACATCACGTTAATGGATAAGGGAAAACTCCCACCCAATCTGCAAGCCAGCATGTGACCAAAAGAAAACAGTGTTTTGGCTGTTTATCAGGGTAAACCATGAACTGACTATCAGGGGGGGGGACCAAAAGTTGATTGGGACCCGCTTTTTAAGGGGCGGGGATGGAAAAGGAAAAGTTTGGGGTAACTTTTCTTTTTTTCACAGGGGGGGGAGGGTTTTGGTAGGGAGGTTTTAAATATTTTGGGAAAAACCCCTTTAATTTTTTTTCCCCGGGTATAAACCCAAAAGGGAAAACATTCAATTTGGGGTTTGGTTTTTTCCCCCCTAAATGTAAATGAAAAAAACTAAGGGGAAAAGGGAAATACCAGCATAGGACAAAAAAAAACGCATCAAAAAAACAAAACAAAAAAACTGCTTTAAACGAAATTTTTTTTTTTTGCCCAAAAGCAGCGAGATGTGCGGCCGAAATTAGGGGAATTTTTCCCATAGTTTTTTCATAGGGAACTAGGATTACGCCCCCATCCCCCCCATTCGAACAATACGATTGTTTTGTACTTTGCGGGGAGGTAAGTGCCGTCAATTATTGGGGCGAATACCCCGCTGGATTTAATGCATGTCTATGGGACCGGGGGGGGTTGCCCGGGCCCCACCTTGCAGGGAAACTTTTGCTGATCAGTGCAAAGCTCCCAAAAAGAAAAGGCTTTCCCGGCGAAATTTACTTGTGTAAACGTTGCCTTAAACCCTGGGTTTTTTCCCCAGTGCCCTTCCAAAAAATGCCCCAAAAAAGCCAAAAACCCCAAAAAATTTTCTGGGGGGTTTTTCAAAAAATTTTAAAAATAGAAAAATTTTTCTGCCCTGCTCTGTCTTTTTTTGAAAACAAGTTACAAAAAAACAAAACAGCAGCAGGGGGGAAAATACAGAAGGTTTTTATTTTTAAAAGGGTTAGGGAAAATTTTTTTCTGTGGGTTTTTTTCAGGGGGTTTTAAGAAAACGAAAAACTCTGAAAAAAACAACGAAAATGTGCGCTGTGTAGACATAACCATAATCATGCCTACCAAGCGTCCTCTGGTTGGGCGAGTGTTTAGCGCTCGAAATGCGTCAGAAAGCATGGAGAATCTTGGATATTTTTAACATGTTTTGAATTAAAGGATATGTTTTTTACTTTAAATTTACTGGTGCCGGTGGTTTCAACCTTTTTGGGATTTGTTAGGTTGTAGGGGCTTGCTTACTTTTTTGCAGCCTACTCCCAGTGCGGCGTCCCGTCTTATATCACTTACCCTTATGATATGGTAACCAGAACATCGGACAGGATTTTGGACGTCACACAAGAAATTATGCCAGGACCGAAAGCACCATGAAACGGTAAGTTAACTCTTGAGGGCCCATTAAAAACCTCATCATCATTAATAACCCCATCTTAGGGTTATGGTTCGGCATAGAGTTAGGAATAGGGTTAGAGAAAACATTTGTGTTTAGAACATTGAGCCTAAATTTCGAATCGAACCAGAAATGAACTGAACAGTGATGTATTTGAGCAACAGACTATGCTATGGGACTGCGGTCTTAAAGGGAATGTGTCATCAAAAATGACTTGTAATTTAACTCACATTTTTATGTTCAACACATTTTTTAAGAATTTTTGGTTATTTTTTTATTTTATTTTCCATATCACTTTCAATATTTTTTCATAATTCTTAAGTCTTGCAGTTTTCACTTTGACCACTAGGTCTTGTTTGCACTGCTTTAGCAGCAGTCATAGAGATGCTTTACAATAGCTTTATGCACATAGGAGACTTAAGACTGACTCAGTCCCATTGACTTCTATAGGAGAGTTTTCTAGTCATGCTCTGTGACCTGAGAAGAAATCACTGTGCAGGGAGGTGAAAGGGTGAATTGTGACATCTCCTTTTGTGACTGGTGGATCCTGTGTTATCTATTCACACTGGTGTCTTCTTTCAGTTTGACCCTCTTTGTGCTGATAATGAGCAGACAACTGAGAATCTTTCTGTACATAACAGAAAGTGTCAGACTATTATTAGGCTTAGTGGCCAAAGTGAGAACTGCAGGACTTAAGAATTATTAAAAAATATTGAAAGTGGTATGGAAAATTAAAAAAAAAAAAAAAAAATTCTTAAAAAATGTGTTGAACATAATAAATGTTAGTTATACAATAAGTAATTTTTTATGACGCATTCCCTTTAAGAGGGTTGTCCAATTTTGACAATCCCTTTTTGTTAAAAAGGTCTAACAATAATAAGCTAATTACAGGATGTGTCACTGCTGGGGCGCCAAAGCAATCAGCTATAAGCTGTGGTGACATCTAGCACAAGTGCTCAGTTCTATACAGCGCCACCACTGGTGAAATTAGGCATTAGCAAGTTCCAATTGAAAGCAACAGGTTGTGTGATGGGTGGACAGGCTGGGTCCTCCAAAGGGAGAGATGCTCTTTCTGGGTAAAATATAAGGATTCTGAACGAGAGATCACCTCATCGATTATTTAGAATTCTCTAATACATTATTAAAATTTTCTATACATTATTTAGCTAACCCAGGCAAACCTTTTAAGAGGTATTTTATAGGCAAGTAATTGGGCTTCAAAGGTGACATATCCATACACTTAGGTTATTGACACCAATCAGTAATGGAGCGGCATCACAAAACTCACAGAAAAATTTTCATATTTCATATGTTTTTGTGTTTTTTTCTGTTGATATCTCATAATGGTAGATGCAGTTTTTAACTGCAATGAAAAATCGCATGTAAAGAAGGACTGTTGGTGCAGCGATCAGAGAGTGACTATAATCAGAGCCATCTTAAAAGCATCATGGGGCCCCGGGCATAGCAGTGCAGTGAACTCTGCCTAAATACAAGAGAACACACCAAGCCACACCTCTAACCACCACCAAGCACATCAATATCATCACACCACCTACATCTGGACATCCCGCTGCAGTGTCGGACTGTGGTGCCCGGGGCCCACCAGTGAGGTTGTTCTCAGGGCCCACCAGTGGAGATGATTCTTGGGGCAAACCAGTGTAGTTCATTCTTGGGGTCCACCAGTGGAGTTGATTCTCGGAGCCCACCAGCGAAGTTGATTCTCGAGGCCTACCAGTGAAGTTGATTTTTGGGATCCACCAGTGGAGTTGATTCTTGGGGCCCACCAGTGAAGTTGATTTTTGGGATCCACCAGTGAAGTTGATTCTTGGGGCCCAACAGTGAAGTTGATTCTTGGGGCCCACCAGTGGAGTTGATTATTGGGGCCCACCAGTGAAGTTGATTCTCGGGGCCAACCACTGAAGTTGATTCTTGGGGCCCACCAGTGAAGTTGATTTTTGGGATCCACCAGTGAAGTTGATTCTCGGGGCCAACCACTGAAGTTGATTCTTGGGGCCCACCAGTGGAGTTGATTCTTGGGACCCACCAGTGAAGTTGATTCTTGGGGCCCACCATGAAGTTGATTCTTGGGGCCCACCAGTGTAGTTAATTCTTGTGGCCCACCAGTGAAGTTGATTCTTGGGACCCACCAGTGGAGTTAATTCTTGGAGCCCACCAGTAAAGTTGATTCTTGGGGCCCACCAGTGAAGTTGATTCTTGGTGCCCACCAGTGAAGTTGATTCTTGGGGCCCACCAGTGGAGTTGATTCTTGGGGCCCACCAGTGAAGTTGATTCTTGGGGCCCACAAGTAGAGGTGATTCTTGGGGCCCACCAGTGAAGTTGATTCTTGGGGCCCACCAGTAGAGGTGATTCTTGGGGCCCACCAGTGAAGTTGATTTTTGGGGCCCACCAGTGAAGTTGATTTTTGCCGCCCATGCTACAGTTACTGTACATGACTGCACATGACTCTTGCTTTTTGTCTTTCTCTGCCTTTCTTTCTGAAAAGCAGCCCCAGGTTTGATATTTGCAGGGGCCCATCCTGCCCAGGGCCCCACTTGAGGTTTTCTATTCACTACTATAGGTCAGTCTGAGTCTGCCCGGTGACATCTTGCAGGCAGTCTGCAGACTACAAGACTAATTGACAGGGAGTCAATGGCTTCCTGCTTCATCTTGGTTTTTAACTGTTTGCATGTCCTAAGAGCACACAAACAGATAACTAAGCAGCACAGACCCAGGGCTCCTGGGACATACATTCACCATCTGGGACCCTTTGCTTATGGGGCCCTGGGCCAATGTCTAGTGTGCTCAATAGATAAGATAGCCTTGACTATACTATTATCAGCTATAAACTTGCTTATGTGCCTCCCATTATGGCTCCTTGACCATTTGGCTGTAGAGAACCTGTGAAGACTGGCAACAGCTGTGGATCTATTAGAGGTAAACACAACACTAAATTGTCTCAGTCACATGTGTACGAGAGACACTTTCTAAACCCCTTAACCAAACACCAACAATCCCACCTGTTCATTGAACAAAACAGCAGGATACTGGGGAGAGGGTGTCACACGAATGGTGTTTACTGGTTCATAGAGGGCAGCTGTGAGCGTAAATTCATGGTTAGGGTGCTTTCATTCACACGGAGTGTTTTTTGATGTATGTTATTTGGAGAAATGTACAGCATTAAAGGGGTTGTCTCACTACAAGGATTGCTTTTTATGTTAAAAATCTTGCAAAAACAAGTCACTTTGCAATATATGTCCATTAACAATGTCCTACATATTCTGAGATATCCCCTGTTGTATGAGCTGCATCAGCTCCTGTGGTCGCTATAGCTACAGACCTGTTTGATCTCTCCTGATAGGCTGCCAGTGCTGGTCCCTATAGCTACAGACCTGGCTTCTACTTCAGCCTAGTAGAAGTCAGTAAACACCCCATGAATTCAAAGTAAAACCAAGAAAAAAAGGACTGTGGTAACATGAATCAATGTAGTGAGACAACCCCTTTAACTGCTGGGCCTTTCTGCACAAAATAACATATCCAAAAACGTGTCAAAAAACGCACCAAACCTCTTCATTTTAAAGCACCCTGACTATGACCTGAAGAGGGTTCTCAATAATGACTTTCTTTAAGGCTGGGTTCACACATTGCAGTAATGTTGTGTTCAGAACACATTTTCTGGTGCATTTTTTTCAAAATTGTATCAAAGATGCTGCATTTTTGCTGTGATTTTGGAAAAACATGGCAAAAAAAAGCAATCTGAACGCAATAGTACTGCAACCTACGAACCCAACCCAAGGCTGTGTTCACACATTGAAGTAATGTGATAATAATTTCATGATTTTTCCCACAGTTCTGCAAAATCAGGGTAAAAACCCAGCAATTGGGCCACAGTTAGAAAAAACATAGGCACAAAAAAGACAACATTACCACAACCTGCAATTACCATAAAACCTTACAGAGCAGTGCAGAATAGTTAAAAAATAAGGTTCTCATCTGTACAGGACAGAACAATTTGCTTTCCTTAAAGGGGTTTTCTCACTATGCTGTCTCACATGGCCAGAGGCAGCTTCAGTTTCACACTTCCTGGTTTGATTGTGGGTGGTTCTATAGCAGTGATTAGCATATCGGTTCTGTATTCCTAGCTCTTCTAATTGCAATATCATGACTGCAGTAGATTTAATCTATAGTGCAGAAGGCTACAGAGCTCAAAGTAAACAATCAAAAGTAATTAATCTCCTTTGTTTGTTCCCTACATGTTGAAAGCTATTCTTTGTAGTGAGACAATCCATTTAATGTGGTTGTTAAAGGGGTGGTCTCACTACAAAGATTGCTTTTTATGTTAAAGATATTGCAAAAACAAGTGACTTTGCAATATGTGTCCATTAACAGTGTCCTACCTATTCTGAGATATCCCCTCTTGTATGGGCTGCATCAGCTCCTCAGGTCACTATGGCTACAGACCTGTTCAATCTCTCATGATAGGCTGCCAGCACTGGTTGCTATAGCTACAGACCTGGCTTCTACTAAAGCCTAGTAGAAGCCACAAAACACGCCCCTGAACTAAAAATGAAACCAAGAAAACAGGACTGAGGAAAGATGAATCAATGTAGTGAGACAACCCCTTTAAGGTTGTTTAAATTATGGTTAATTTTGGTTAGGATGAGGAAAAATAGAAAAAAAAGTGATGTTCACCTCCCAATCCCCCTCTGCTGCTACTCTAAAGCCCCCCAGGATCCGCTCCTCTTCATTTCCTGTGCTGTGTTTCCACACAGAAAGGGAGCATCTATACAGCAAGCATTTCCAGTCGGTGTTTGACACAGATTTCGATTCTCAAATCCATCAAAAACCAACTGTAAAAAAATCCCCATAGACCTCAATTGAAAATCTGAGTTGTTGTTCCCATGAAGACGGATTTTAAAACCGGCATTTTTGCAAAAAACTTGGAACATATTCATTATTGTGTAGTATTTTATAAAAAAAAAATTCTAAGTCGGATCCATGTCCAAAACCCCATAGAGATGAATGGGACCCGTTTTCTAAAAAAAAAAAACTAAAAATCCCCATTGAAAACTGCATCAAAATACTCGTTGGACAACGTGGTTTTAGGATTCAGAATCCAACGAGCATTTTGACATGTGGCTTGCGCTCTATTCACCCACTATGTAGTGCAATTCTCTCCTGTGTTTCAGAACAAGAACCCAGAGGTGAAGAGGAGTGGATCCTGAGAAGTTTCAGAGTTGCAGCAGAGAGGGACTGGGAGGTGAGTATCACTTTTCTTTCTATTTTTTCCCCATCCTGGACCCATTTAGTTCTAATTTTAATGAACCGGAGAATTCTTTTAAATGTGCATGTAAAAGGCATCAGTCCAATTTTCTGCTGCACTTTGAACCAAAAAGAATGTATGTACAGGTGCACTCCAAACTTTGGGGCAATAAGTGCCTTTGTAGTGCGCCCAAAGACACTTTTTAGTGCGCCAAATATTAGGGGCATTCTGGGCACGTCACATCACATTCGTAGAAATTGACACATTTATGATTCGTTGATGCCAAATCTAGGCGCACAACAGTCAGAACATCCAGACCAGGGTAAAGGTGGTGCCTGAACCAGACTTGTGGTATTGGCTCTACACTGCCCTGTATGTATGACCTGCAGAAGAACAGCCAGACCAGGGTAAAGGTGGTGCCTGAGCCAGACTTGTGGTATTGGCTCTACACTGCCCTGTATGTATGACCTGCAGAAGAACAGACCAGGGTAAAGGTGGTGCCTGAGCCAGACGTGTGGTATTGGCTCTACACTGCCCTGTATGTATGACCTGCAGAAGAACAGACCAGGGTAAAGGTGGTGCCTGAGCCAGACTTGTGGTATTGGCTCTACACTGCCCTGTATGTATGATCTGCAGAAGAACAGACCAGGGTAAAGGTGGTGCCTGAACCAGACTTGTGGTATTGGCTCTACACTGCCCTGTATGTATGACCTGCAGAAGAACAGCCAGACCAGGGTAAAGGAGGTGCCTGAGCCAGACTAGTGGTATTGGCTCTACACTGCCCTGTATGTATGACCTGCAGAATAACAGACAATACCAGGTTAAAGGTGGTGGCTGAGCCAGACTTGTGGTATTGTCTCGACACTGCCCTGTATGTATGACGTGCAGTCGAACATCCAGACCAGGGTAAAGGTGGTGCCTGAGCCAGACTTGTGGTATTGGCTCTACACTGCCCTGTATGTATGACCTGTAGAAGAACAGCCAGACCAGGGTAAAGGTGGTGCCTGAGCCAGACTTGTGGTATTGGCTCTACACTGCCCTGTATGTATGACCTGCAGAATAACATCCAGACCAGGGTAAAGGTGGTGCCTGAGCCAGACTTGTGGTATTGGCTCTACACTGCCCTGTATGTGTGACCTGCAGAAGAACAGGTTCATACATTCTGGTGCATTCTACACTGCCTTAAAGCTATTTAGAACTGGTCTGTCAGCGTCAACGTTTATACATGTTGCCCATAGTCTTTTAAAGTCCTCTATATGTGAGGCTACAAGGTGACATTTGGTCACTGCAAGTCATGATAATATTGTGAGATTGTTGCAACGTCCTTAACTAATTTTCCTTCCATAGGAAAACATGAAAATCCTATATAACTTGGTATAATCACAGCACCGAGTTTGCTGCATTTGTATCTAGTCTAGGCAGGGTCGATCAGTCCATCAGACTAGCAGAGGTTCCTATGGGGAGCCAAAGGTCATACACAATAATGGTCCCCAAATGTTCAGCGGATGGCAACTCCATTTGGAGCAAATAATTTAGCTCAAGGGTATTTTATAATTTGTAAGGGATAATTCACAAATAACTCATAAATTCTCTTTGGTCAGGGATAACTTACTAACAGTCAAAGAAGATTAAAAAAAAATCAGAGTGGAGCAATGACATAAGAGTCCCAGGACCCCAGAGAAAACTTTAGACTGGGGATCCGGCTGCACATTATGCCCAAAAATATTATCAATCACTTTCCTTCCCCTGCAGCATACTACCAGCATGTTTCATTACTGTAACCCTTGGTGCCCACATGCACAGCACACAGATACCCAGCTAGCTCAGCATTAGTGTTGAGTGATTATTATCGACAAAGTTGAAATCGGCACAGTTTTTATGTTGATCGAAATTTTTAGATCATGCGATCATGACCTTGTTTTACATAGAACAGCCCTTCCTGTTCAGCCTCAGTGTCTCTCAGCGTCTCATAGCAGGAGGACGTGCGCTCTGCCTGTGTCCAAAACAGATCAGCGAAATTATTCTATTCCCCTCCACAGAGAAAGCTCTACTGTTAGATGTGATCCTTACAATTTAGTTAGATTAGAGATTGGAAGATTTTATGTAGTTAGCTAGAGAATTTTAAAGGAGCATCTACCGCTGTAAAGTCACCGGGGGGAGCGGAGGAGGGGCCCCCGCGGGCGACCACAGACAAGCTCTATAAAGAATACTGGATATAGTTCACCAAGACTTAGTGTAGACATTGCACTGCACTAGCTTTATTATTAACAGTTTGCTATTGAAATTTCCTGGATATTGGCAGCCTGAACTTATATTAGGATACACATCTTTTCTAGTAACTGCAGGTCTCTTTGTTAGGTGCAAAACTCCACTTTAATTATCAGTATACATTTCAGATAGGTGTTCTTTTTCAATTTTGCCCATTCCACCTTTGTTGATATATCCACCTTGCAGTTAAATTAGAATCCAGCAATTTTGTAGTCAGCACAGGTTGATAGGTGCCAAAAAATACCTTTTATTATCCGAATACATTACAGATACGTGTTTTTTGCTCTTTTGCCCAGTCCAGATTTGTTGATAGAGCCACCTTGCAGTTAAATTTGAATCCAGCAATTGTGTATTTACCACAGGTGAATTGATAGGTGTCAAAAATACCTTTTATTATCCGTATACATTTCAGATACGTGTTTTTTTCACTTTGGCGCAGGCCAGCTTTGTTGATAGATCTACTTTGCAGTTAAATTTGAATACAGCAATTTTGTAGTCACCACAGGAATTGAAAGGTGCCAAAAATACCTTTTAATATCCGTAGACATTTCAGACAGGTGGTTTTTTCACTTTTGGTCCGTCAAGCTGTGGTGGTAGTTCTACTTTGCAGTTATATTTGAATCCAGCAATTTTGTTTTGATTTGAGGGATTTGAGAATAGCTGTGATTTGCCGTCTTTTAATAAGAGACTTTCCAAAACTCTTCCATACCTTCTCAAATTTTTATATTTCTGAACATGGAGCGAAATTCAGGTGGTAAGCGAGCACAGAGAGGGGGAGGACATGGAGGTAGAGGTACGAGAGAAGGTGCTCTTTCCAGAGCTGGTGACAACACGCATGCTAGCGGATCGTCAGTTGCAGGACCGTCAGGCCTGTCATCGCTGGGTCAGGGCCCTGAGAATCTCAGTAACGAACAGCGTCGCCAATCTGTCCTTCAGTGGTTAATGCACCCTGCATCCAGCACAATTGTCATGTTTTGAATTTTTGGGGACATTTTGCTGTGAAATGCAGCTAGACTACAGGTCCTATTGTAAAAAATTTGGTTTCTAACAGACATTTGTTCTTCACAATTGTCAAGAGTGGCTCAAGGGTAATGGTGCTGTCAGAAACAGGAATAGGTAGGACACATATTGCAAAATGACTTGTTTTTGCAAGATCTTTAACATAGCTATCAATCCCTTTATTGAAACAACCCATTTAATACAATTAAAAAAGAGAAACTACTAGAATTAAACTACTAAAAAACTTGCATGTACAAAATAGCTGGTAAAAAATTCCTCTGAATTGTACAAGGGAGGTACAGGAAAACTTGACCAGATGTAGGTTATTCAGAGGACATGAAGTATGGAGCACGGATAGAGAACAAAGTACAGAGACCATTTCCTCCAGCACGTTGAGTAAAAAGAGAAAAAGAATGCCAAGATAAAGGGCACCAGGGTGTAACAGGAGCGATAACCACTAGAATTTCCAAGAGAAGCACAATTGGTCCGCACTCATACGGAGGGGCAAGCGCTACCAGGACAGGGACAGTATATGTCCAGTGAAACTAAAATGGTGGTTGAAAGACTCCTTTCCCCGGCACTTTTTAATCTGGGGGTCATGCAGGTTTGGGGCTCATGCTGCGTTCCAGGACAGGGATATTCAATGTCCAGTTCAAGTACAATGATGGTTCAAATCATACTGCCTTCTGGCACTTTTTAATTTGTGAGTGATGCAGGTTTAAGGGTCAGGCTGTGGTACAAGACAGGGATAGTAAATGGTCTGTGACTTTTTTTCTGTGGCTTTTATAACCTAAGTGTGTTGCCTAAGATGTAGCACGTATCCATTTGACTGTTGTGGATGTTAATTTCAGCTTCTCCAGCCTTGTTTGGGTGTAATAATGAAGGTGTTGTTGCTCTCCCATAGACTTTAATGGTCATCGCGCATTATCGATGCTCACTATCGAAAACCTTATCGATGGTGGCCGACTATTGACCATCGACCGATGTCGATGGCCAACATAATCGCTCAACACTACTCAGCATACTTAAAGGGCTATTCTCACCACATTGATTAGCTGTAAACATGGGGCAAAGGTAAATATGGACTATTACCAAATACACTGCTGTTTTCATTTTGCTTCCTTTCAGAGTTAGAGCAATTCTTATTTCTGGCTGGTGTACACAAGATTGCCTAGCTAACAGACCATTGCTCTTATTCCTTTGGCCCCTGATGTGTCTTATCATCAGCACAGAAGCTTATTTGTTTATCAACAAAGTTTAACCCTTTAGAGCTCGTAACAGGGCCCTCTTTCCAGGGGGCCCAGGTAGGCTAGTGCCCGGGGGCCCCCAACCCCCAGGGGCCCCGGGGGCCCGGGGCGACTGCCTGCCCGGCCAAGGATTCACTCACCGCAGCCCGGCGTCGGCCCCTTTTTACGCGCTGCCTGCCCCTCCTTTAGAGTTCACACGCAGGGGGGGCGGCACCACCTATTTTTCACTACGGCGCCGCCCTGCCGCCTTTGAACAGTAAAGCGCAGGGCGGCAATGGGCGGGGGCCCCCGCGGGGGCCCTGCTATCTTTTGCTATGCCGCGCCTGCTCTTACTTTTCACACCCCAGGCAGGGGGGTGCCGTAGGAAGATAGGGCGCCGCCCCCCTCTCGGAACTCTAAACGCGGGCGCGGCATAAATCAGCCACAGGTACCCCCGGGCGGGCATCTTCTCCTCCCCCCCCCGGGGCCCGGGAAATGTATTTTTTGGTGCGGCAGCGCAGCCCACGGGGTTCCCCCCCCTTTAAGGAAAAATTTTTTAAAAAAAAGGTCCCGCCTCTGCCCTCTCACAACGCCGGCACCACACAGCACACAACGGCACCGGGGCCAGCCACACGGGGTATTCCCGTTTTGGGGGGGACTGACTTAATGTCATGTCCCCCACCTTATACCATGTCTTGTCTTGTCCCCCACTCGTTTGGCCATGCACAGTGCCATGGCCAAATAGTGGAAACGTGACAGGGCCATAGGGTGGGGGACAGTGACATGTCAAATGAGGGGGGACAGTGTCTTGGCCATATGGTGGGGACAGTGACAGGGCCCCCATATGGGTGGGGGACATGACATGACTACATGTAACCTCTGCTTGTGGTCAGCCACCCACCTCCCCCTGTCACTGCCTCCCAGAGTCCTCACTATAGAAAAGGCCGGGGGCCACATAGCATTTTACTACATGATAAAGAGACTCGGGGGGACAGTGACAGGGGTCGGGAGGGCTGGCTGACCACAAGCAGAAGTTACAGACTTAGGTGGTCCACCCGTGCCTCCAGGCCCTCCAGACAGCACTCCAAGTCATATAAATTGCTGCGTTTTTCTGCTGGGGGCACAGATTTGGGTGGCCACATGATGGAGAGGCTATTGGGCCTGGAAGCCATCCTGTCCCCCAGACCCGGCTACGCAGCATTTTAATAACTTAGGAGCAGCTGCGTGACTGGCTGGGGGCACAGGATGGAGGGGGGTTATGGGTCATGGACAGCCCCTCCTGGCCCCCCGACCAACTACCACAATTTATATACTTAGAGCTCCTCGTGGGCTGGTTGGGGGCCCAGGCACAGCTCTGCCCAGGGCCCAAAATGCTGTTAAGACGGGCCCGCTCTGTAAAGTCTCCCCGCTGTTAGACCCCCCCATCACCAATGCTCTCTAACAGTCCAGCAGGAAAGCAAGCGAATTTACCAACACTCTGTATAAACCAAACACGCGTACGACCGCCCACAACCTAAAAGGAACGTGAATCTGAAGCCCTGTGAACGTAGGCTCTGTAAAACAGCAAGGTGAAAAGCCATTTTAATACAAAACCACTGCTTTCTTGTTAGGGAAGACACAAGAACACGTTCCCCTGCTTTTGCTTAAAAGGGGGATGGCATGGGCCCTTCTACCAAACGTGTCTTAGGCAAGTTCACACGGCGTAATTTTCACGGGTTTCAGTACGGCGCAATTACCCGGTATTAGAAGTCCGCACTAATAAGCGCTTCTCCCTGGGCGGAGGGTGGGGGGTGTTGCGGCCCCCTGAACCCATTTCCGCAGCCGTATTTGCCCAAGTAATTGACAAGTCCTTACTCCCCACGCGACAAAACATCTACTGTGCGAGCGGGAAAAGGGGGCGTAATCCTATTTTTCTATGAAACTGTGGGTTACCGTTTTCAGTGCGCATCTCCCCTACTAGAGCGCAAAAAGTACCAAAAAGCACGCCGAAATTTGCCCGGTGAACATAGCCTTAAAAAAAGTCGCTGCGCTTTCATGCCACAGCAAGGCAAACTTGCATAACGCTGCTTCTGCCATTGGGTATGTGGCAGTTCATCCCCCGACCCTCCTGGCCCCCGTAGTGATCATAGTTGCAGCCCCCGAGACTGCCGTTGTTTTGCCCCCTGGCCCCCAAATCAGGGAGCCAAGCTCAAAGACTAGAAAACAAGTGCAGAGAACTCCCACTTGGGTACTTGGGCACTTAATTTCAAGACTGCAGCGAACAAGAATGCTTTCATTTACGACACCAAAAAAGATCTTGATAAGGAAAAAAAAATTGAAAACCCGTTTATATATACAGGCAGTCCCCGGGTTACAAAAGGAATAGGACTATAGGTTTGTTCTTAAGTTGAATTTGTATGTAAGTTGCAACAGGTATATTTATCAAATGTAATTCCAGCACAAAAGATTTGTTTTTTCTTTAGTTTTGGATAGTGCCGGAAAAGGTTTTTACATTTGTTTTGCGGTCTGTGCCCCTGTTAAGAAGATTTCACCTCATGTGCTGCTGTGGCATGCTGGCACTTGTCGTTCCACAGCTACTATCTGCTGTGGAGCTTGGAATTACAAGTGCCCGCATGCCCCATAAGGCTTTGTTCACACGGCTTAAAATGGGCCTGTCATGGAGCCCGCGGGCGCCGCTGCCCCTGCGGCCGTTTCTCTGCCTGCCAGGGCCGCGGCGCGGGCATCGCGGTCACCCGCGGCCACCCTCGGCCCCACGCCGGCTCGCTTACCTGGCCCCGCTCCGGTGAACGGCGCTCCTGTCTGTCCCGGCCGTCGCGCGCGTGCGCGCCCCCTAGCGCGCGCGCGACGGCTGGTTTAAAAATTTAAAGGGCCAGTGTCCCGGTAATTGGCTTATTGCCGGGCGCTGGTCCTATATAATGTATCCGAACCCGGGACCTGTTGCCAGATTGTTGGTGTGCTTAGTGAGAGTTTGGAGTGTCCTTTGTCCGTAGTGCTTATCCGTGTTGCAGTCGCTTCCTCTACGGTGCCTGACCGTGCCTGTTTGCCGCCTGCCCTGACCGTCTGTCCGTCTCTGACCACGAACCTCTGCCGCCTGCCCTGACCTTCTGCCTGTTCCTGACTACGCCTTTGGATTACGATTCTGTACCACGCAGTACCCCGGCCGCCCACCGCAAAACAAGTCACGTCAGGGTAGCGACCTGGTAGCCTCACGCCGCAGCAAGTCAATCCCGCTTTGCGGCGGGCTCTGGTGAAAACCGGGGGCTACTTAGATTCCGTTCCCTGGCGTGGCTTAACTACCATCGCTTGCGGTGGTCCAGCGGATCCGCCGAACCGTCACAGGGCCGTATTTTGGTCCGTAATTAAGCGCCGAAGGGCGCAAATTACGGGCTGAGCTCGGCCCATTCGTTACGGTAATCCACAGTTCTCATGGAGAACTATGGATTACGTCTCCTCTCCCTGCTCGCACAATACGCCGGGCAGGGAGATAAGTGGCATGTCAATTACTAGTCGGAACGTTGTAAGTCCGCAACTGCCTGTATATATATTTTAATAAAAACCCTACTGAAAGCTACTAAAGCTAAGATAAGATTTTCCTTTACAGAATACTTAAAAGTTTGCCCCAACCCTTTTATTGGAGAAGAGGTAAGGGTCCGAGCACATTGATCCTATTTACTGACACATCAAAAAATCAGTTTGGCTGGGTGTCTCCCTTAGAAATGATTTGAAGTCTTGACATTATTGTGGTTGGTTCTGTATCAAGGCTATAAAATGCTGAAGTGCAATGGTTCAGTGGATTATACAGGAATTGAGATTTGGCCATTGGTCACAGCGATACCCTTGACCTTGAGAACAGTTTTGGCTTTAGGTGTGCATGCAAGCTCTGGTTATTTTTAGCCTGAGGTATGAGAATCTGACCAGAAAGAATGTGCTCAGTGATGGTGGCAAGCTGTCTGAACAGGAAGAAAGTCAAAACCGTCGCTGATAGGAATACAATTACAATAAAATCACCCTCTCAGTAATACATAGTCCTTCTAATATAACCCAAATGCAGTCTGTTAACGAAACTCGGTGGAAAATAATCCTGACAATAAGGGCATGTCCCCGCAGCACGGGTTTGTGGACGGTTTTTCAGACGGCTTGCGGTTTTGCAGACCATCTGAAAACACAAACGAGCACAACCGGCTTCTATGGGAAAGCCGTGCAGCAGTCCCCATTCCACGGGTTTTCTGCCCGGTGGTTTTTCAAACCGACGGCCGCCCAAAAAACATTGTGTTGGCACATTCTTCCATCCGGTTTTCAGACGGAATCTGTGCATGTCAATGGGAGCGGGAGGGCTTTTCTCCGCTCATTGCGGAGAAAAGTCACCCCACCCGTGGCCATGGGGACAGCAGCCAAAACACATCCAAACGCGCACCTGCAAGTGGGATGTGATTTACGCAGCGCTTTTGAATGCGTTTTTCGGATCCAAAAACGGATCCAACACACTGTGTGAACATACCCTAAGGGTATCTTCACACGGCGTGTTGCGTCAGTGTGAACATACGTTTTTAGATACGTGTTTGGATCCGTCTGTCAGAGCCTAAACGGACCCAAACACGTATCTAATAAATAGCAGTGTGATTTACATTGCTAAACACGCAACAGCGTTCACATGAGTGATCGCCGATACATGTCTCACTCTGTTTTTCGGATCCGTTCCAAGAATTGACATGTCAGTTCTTGGTCCGAAAGACGCAGCAGGAGCCTTATAATAAACTATAGGGTGCGATCCTGCTGCAGCCAACACGCATCCAAACACACAGCTGCATGTTGGATACTTGTTGAATCCAATCACTGTAGCAATGTTTTTTTGTGTGCACAATTATTTTTTACTAAATATTTATTTTTATTTTATTATTTATTTTATTTTTTTCTACTCTTTTTTATGTTCGTGTTAAGAGGTTAAACAGTAGGACACAGGAATGGCTCCATTTCCTGCTGTTAGAGGCAGTGTCAGCTGCAATTAGCTGACACCAATTTCCCAACAGAGAAAGCCTGCTATATTGGAGCTTACCAACACCATGACTTATGGCATACATATACATACATCATGTATCTGTAAGGGGCAGGGGCGTAACTACCGGGGTAGCAGACATAGCAGCTGCCATGGGGCCCAGGCACTTAGGTGGCCCGGGCCAGCTGCTAACACGTCTGCTCCCCCAGTAGTTCTGCTCCTGTGCCCGCTGCCAGTGAACATAACAGTACACTGCCGGCGGACGCGGAGTTGCGGGGCCCGGCGCATGCTGCCTTTGAACGCCCGGGCCCGATCGTTCAACAGCAGGACTGCCTGGTATAAGCAGAGCAGAGCGCCACCTGCGCTCTGTTAATCCGCTACCAGGCGTCGGCCCACAGTGCTGTCGTGGGCGACGCGATGACGTCATATTTATGGTGAGGTGTTCACTCCTTGTATTATCTAATAATTGCATGTCCTAAGAGGACCTGGTAAATGTTCGTGGTCGGGAAGGTTGGGAGGGTCCCATCCAAAAGTTTGCTATGCGGCCCAGGCTTCTCTAGTTACACCCCTGGTAAGGGGTTAAGATATCCATTGGGATTGCCGAAGAATACCGTGATGGGGCCATAGAGATCTATAATGTACACATAGTCCTATCGGTAAACGGCAAATGAAGTCCAAGACAGACTATGGTTGCCCAATAGATCTCTATGGCCCCATCATGGCCACGCCATATTATCCTTTGGGGTAAATTTTTTACAGTACCCCAAGAGATTCCATAAACAGCAGTGGCAATGAACATGATGTGAATAGGGCCTAACGTGCAAAAGGTTGTATTCAGTATTCACTGTCCTTCTGAATTAAACAAAGGCAGGTGGTCTTGATAATAAAGATCCTATCACTTAATATATACGGTTCCTGTGTTGTTCTAAGGTGACATTTTGGTCTATTCACACTAAACTTGGGACTTACAGCTGAGGTATACCTTACATGTGGCGTCGCTACTGTATCCGGGGTGCAGAGGTAGCAGTCGCTACCGGGCTCTGCAGTCTGCGGGGGCCCCCAAAGCACTTCTGCCACAGCACTGTCAATGGCACATGGTAACTGAGGGGCCCCATTTCACTGTTTGCACTAGGGCCCATAAGCTTCAAGTTACGCCTCTGACCTTACAGGCGACATGGTGCCCATTGCTATGTTCAATTTGTATTCTTCTCTTCCCTTAATGGAAACGTATGCTTAACCTCTTGCTTCTTTATACTGAGTACTGTTAGGCCTCGTTCACACGGCTTATTTCGCCGCGGATTTGCCGACGGATTGACGATCGTCAATCCGTCGGCAAATCAGTCTGAAATAAGTAACAGCCTATTTCTATTGATTTCAATAGAAAATACGGCTCGTCGTTCACACGACGCGTAGTTCCGTGCCGGATTGCGGCTGCGGGTTGACGACGGCAATCCGGACGGAAAAACAATGTGCATGTCAAGTATTTACGGACGGATTCACCACCTACAATGAATGGAGATGGTGAATCCGTCGGGAAATCAGTTACAAATACTGTACGTGCCACACTTAGTGACACTTATTTGCAATTGATTTTCAACTGATTTCAGAACATATTTACGATCGGCAATGTAAATACGTTCTGAAATAAGCCGTGTGAACATAGCCTAATTCTATTGTTGCAGATAGGGAACTGAAGATTTCAATTCCTTGTCGGTAACAAGACACATTTCTTAGTTTCATGCCAGTAACAATACACGTTCTGTTACCAAAATCACAAATTAACATTCAGGTTCCTAAATCAGACCCTTGCAGGGAGTGGATATATACAGGCACCATTCCGATTTACATCTGTCCCTTAGTTACAAACGGAGACTTATGGGGCATGCTGGCACTTGTAGTTCCATGCTCCACAGCAGAAAGGAGCTGTGGAACAACAAGTTCCAGCATGCCACAGCAGCACATGAGGTGAAAATGATATGAAATCTTCTTATCAGTGGCACAGACAGCAAAACAAATGTAAAAACCCTTCCCTGCACTATCCAAAACGGAAAAAAAACTTTTGTGCTGGAGCTCCATGTAATAAATATACCTGTTCCGACTTACATACAAATTCAACTTAAGAACAAACCTTCAGTCCCTATCCCGTTCGTAACCCGGGGACTGCCCGTACTGATTTATACAATAAAAAAATTGGGATTCTCTTATACGGGCAACCTAACGAAGCCGATCTGTGTTTCCTATATACATAGATGGCTGATGATGATCACTTTGGTTATGCATGTGGTTCCAAACTAAGGGCGACATGTATGAATGGGGCAGCGCCAGAAGTCTGGCAGCCAGACATCTAGCGCAGCCCCGTTTGCTATATTGTTAAAACCCCCGCATGCCAGTATCAGGCCCATTACAGTGCAATTTGTAATGCGCTTAATTTCGGGGTACGTGCAGGAGGCGGGGCGCACTACAACCGTACGAAGCTATAGATATAGCTTCAGTACAGCAATTCCATTCGCATTATTACTGGAACAGATAGAGCACTTTCTAAGTGGTTTACCTGAGCCAGAATTCAAGTTTATGTTCTAGAATACGCCTGATTTATGACCCGCAATAGAGCAGGTTCTTAAATCAGGCGTATTCTACACGTTTTATATGCGCATAAAAAATGGCATCTAATCGTCATTAGTCATAGATGTCGCCCTAGATATCTAAACATATAAATCTATATCTATTTATGGGGGACGATATAAGAGATAAGATGTAAGGGTGGACTTGCCATCACCACTCAATCGACTTTTTTACGTATCGCTCCTCTATTACATCTGCTGAAAATATAATCTTACGTGTCCAGAGTGGTAGCTAGACTCGCCTTTACTTGGGGCAAAGATCCAGTTAGCAGCCCCAGGCCTGAATCTAACAATTGTGGTCGAGGCACCACCTTCACACCGAGCGCCCGAGCCATATGCCCGCCAGCCCCCTCTGTAGCTGTGCCACCTGTCCCCTTCTCATCATGACAATTCCAGCATCCATTGTATCACTAACCTGATTACACTAATAACCTGGCTAATGCTTCCCAGCAGGAAAGCACATTTCTGTCTTCCTTCTTGGCCTTTTCTATGGTCTGGTTTTAACTGTTCACTGTTATAGCCCAGGAGAGAGGCAGTAGTGTTTTCCAAAATTGAAATATCTTCCCATGATCACAGCTTTATCTCACATATGTGTGTTTTTTCTTTTGAAGCCTCCCACCAGGGCATCCATCAGGGCAGTACTGGCAGTACTCCTGTCAGGGGCCCAAATCAAAAAGGGACCCAGTAATATGGTGCAAAATAGGAACTGATAGTGGGCTGGGGGCCCAGATGCTTCATGGGGTCCTGAAATTATTGATCAGGACTTACAGCCTTTGTTGTACCCCAGAGCTGTATTCATAATTATACTGATAGTCTTCTAAATCAGTCAACACGCTTGTTAAAAGCTCAGCTGAGCTACTCAAATGCTAGTGGATAACCAGGGTAGCCATAAACCTTTAACCCCTTAAACTGAACACCTGGTTTTTACATTTTTTTACACCATTCCCATTTCACACTTAATAACTTGTTAGATTACAGGTTATTACGGTCGTGGGGATACCTAAAATGTGTAGGTTTTTTTGTATGTGTGTAATGTATGCTCAATAATTTATTATTAAATACTTATTTTTATTTTATTATTTATTTTAATTATTTTTTCTATACTTTTTTAAATGTTTTTTTTACTTTTTTTTTTTAAATTCCATGAAGGGATAAATGTTTTACATTTTTTTACACTTAGTAATGCTTTAGCATATTCACATATGCAAATACATTATAATCCATGTCAGTATGACATAGGCAGCAATCAGGGCAGCACACAGTGTGCCCTGACTGCAGGCTTGTTACACAGAGAGCCCTGGGGCTGCTCTCGGTCTCCAGGGCTGACTGTGGAGACGTTCCCCGGGCTCTGTCGGGTCACTGGGAGTCCCAATCACCCGACAGAGCAGGGGAAAGCCCTTTGATTATGCTGCAGTCACAAACCGCGGCAATCAAAGGGTGAAGCGCCGGGGAGCAGAGGTTTCCTCCACTCCCCAGCTCTTGCAGAGGCTGTGTTGGGAACAGGGCTGTGAAGTACAGCCCTGATCTCAGCGCTACTGCGACACAGGGTGGCGGATACCCTGATGTCTGCAGAGACGCCAAAAGACATAGTTGCAGACGAGCGACCTGATATGCGTCAAAAGACAGCGGGCTGGTTGTAAACAGGTTAATAGCTGTCGGGTGATTGCTTGTCAGCTGTCATCTGTTCCTCCTCACTCCCCTATACACATGCACGCTTGGTTCTGCTGAGCGTACGTGTATTCTTAATCGTGAGAGGGGAATAAGCCCCTGGCAGACACCTCTCCTGGTGAATTATCTATTTTTATAACCATTGAAAACAAAGAATCTTTCTTTCCTCCACATTTAGTGAACAATTGTTGGCCAAATATCTAATCCACTTTAGATAGTCGTCATGTCTTGCACCGTATCAGCAGACCCCTTTTATAAAAAAAAAAAATGTGATCAGGGCCCCTGACAGGAGTATTCCCAAAACACGGCCGCGGCCGGCCCGGGGCAGCCCCCATGAGGGGAGGCGGGCTGCCCCGGCACGCGGGCGGGGCCCCGGAGGGGTCGCGGTGCGCCGGGCCCCGGAGCGCGTCGGGTGCGCGGACCCGGGGGAGGAGTTGGGCGCGGGGGGGGCGGTTTTTAAAGGCCCCTCTTGCCGGGAAAAGCTGGGGGCCCCAGCACATGTGAGCAGTCCCACCCGCCCCCCCTTAAATTGGGGTTAGGAGCGTAGGAGGTGTGGTTTGTGGGGTGTTCTCGGCAAGTTGGTTGTGGGGATTTTTTATGTCACGGTGGCGTGGCGGTCGAGGTTCTTGGAAATGGTGGAGAAAATTGGTAGGGGGAAATCCTTCGGTGTAGGGTTTTCCCCCGAGTTTGGGTAATTGGACGGCCCGGCGAAAGGGGGGCTCTTTCGGGGTGTTATCCCCCGGGGAGCAAAATGGGGGAGCCAGAGTATGGCTTTTGGGGTCGAGCCGGGAGAGGGGGGGGCAAAAGTGGTTTTGTCCCCTTTGGGGATTGGTCGCCGGGTCAGTTTTGGGGCTCCAAGGACCCCCGGCCCCCTGTTTGTACTGGTTGGTTTTAAAGTGTTTTCGGATTTTTTTTGTGGTTGTATATAGATAATATATGTTTATGGAGAGGCACGGGCAGAGGTGGATTATTTTTCGTGGGGTTTATTTATTTTCATATTAATTTATATACGGTTTAAGATTTATATGTATTTATATGGGTTTGTGTTTTTTTATGTGTATTTTTGTTAATTAAAAAGGTGTGTGGCAATTTAATCCAAACAGGTGTGGGGTTTTTTCATCCTGGGGGGTTAAATGGGGGTGGGGATCAGGGAAAAATTGGTATGAAGATTGGTGGGGCGGGGGCCAGACTCAGCGTTGCCCCGGGGTCATGCCCCGTGGCGCCCTGCCCGCAGACAACAGATTTCACTACTTAGCCTAACGTAAGAACTCTTTGCAAAATGTAAGTTAACAGTGGAAACTCTGTGTAGAGCTGACAAGGAGTGCTAAAAGAGTTCTGCTCAATGGAGCGTGAGCCCCTCCAGCATGTCAGGAGAAGAACCTGGAAGTTAAAGGGGAGTGGATCTCCGGGAGCAGCAATGGCATGGGACGGCTAGGTAAGCATTAGGGTTTTCCTCTTTTTTGGACCACCCTGGCCACAATGCAGCATTTTGTTTTTTCAATTAATGGACAACCCCTTTAATTTTTCATGTAGTTTATATGTGTAAGCCATAGTAAAATGGTAGTGGAAGACAAATTTTGACTTTAGATGTGAAGAGTTTTATTTTCTTTTCCCGGGCCCCGGGGGGTTTGTTGAGGTGTGTGGCGTTGTTGTAATTGGTATTCGTTACAAATAGGCCGCTTTGCACCTTGGGGTTTTTTGCGAATTCAAACCTTGTTTGCTGCCCAGCTGGGGCCCGGGGTTGCGGGGGGGGTTAGGTTCGTTAAATTTTGATGGCCTCCAGGCAGACTGTGTCTTAAGAAACACTTAATCTATTTTTCTAATCTCTTTCTATGTTTGCTTTATGTGGGCAATGTACATTGTTTAAGAAGTAACAGTTTACATGCATAAGTTATTTTAATATTCAGAAAGGAAGCCTTTGCTTGATAACATAGGGTTTATAAGGTCCTGGAATCAAAAAATAATACAGTGCTCCCTGAAGTCACAATGGCCTCAGGATACAATAATAACAACTTACCATACAATATCCCAGACATTGTCGATGTGACTGATGAAAGATCCAACCAATAACCACAAATATGACCTCGTATGTGAATTGTGATTTTGGTAACAGAACAGGTGTCTTGTTACTGACACAAAACTGAGAAATGTATCTTGTTACCAACAGAGAACTGAAATATTCAGTTCCCTATCTGCAACAAGACACATACAGAATTCAGTATAAATAAGTATATTAATGACAGGAAGGGGTCATGCATGCCTATTCATTCAGAGAACAATGATAAGCAGTTTAGTATCGCCTCTCTACAGTACAGTACTACAGGTCCTGTACTGCTCTTTTCATGTATTAGTTTAGGTGCATGCAGGATTGGGCGGTTTTATAGCTCCTCTCTACAGTTTACTACATGTCCTGTATGCTCTTACAAGTATAGTGAGGTGCATGCAGTGATTGGTGGTCTAGTTAGCTCCTCTTCACAGTACAGTGCGTACAACATGTCCTGTACTGCTCTTACATGTATTAGTGAGGGGGCAATTGCAAGTCATTCGTGGTCTAGTAAGCTCCTCTCTACAGTAACAGTGTGGTACTAAAATGTCCTATACTGGGTCTTTACATGTATTAGTGGGTGCATGCTGTGATTGGTGGTTAGTATTGTCTCTCTTCAGCACAGTGCGGTACTACATGTCCTGTACTGCTCTTACATGTATTAGTGAGGTTCCTGCAGTGATTGGTGGTCTAGTAGATCCTCTCTACAGTACAGTGCGGTACTACATATCCTGTACTGCTCTTACATGTATTAGTGAGGTTCATGCAGTGATTAGCAGTCTAGTAGCACCTCTCTACATTTTTTCTCTACAGTACAGTGCAGTACTACATGTCCTGTACTGCTACCACATGTATTAGTGAGGTTCATGCAGTGATTGGCGGTCTAGTAGCGCCTCTCTACAGTACAGTGCAGTACTACATGTCCTGTATTGCTCTTACATGTATTAGGGAGGTGCATGCAGTGATTGGCGGTCTAGTAGCCCCTCTCTACAGTACAGTGCGGAAACTGGAAATGTCCTGTACTGCTCTTTACATGTAATTAGTGAGGTGCATACAGTGATTGGCGGTCTAGTAGCGCCTCTCTACAGTACAGTGTGGTGCTACATGTCCTGTACTGCTCTTACATGTATTAGTGAGATGCATGCAGTGATTGGCGGACTAGTAGCGCCTCTCTACAGTACAGTGCGGTACTGCATGTCCTATACTGCTCTTACATGCATAAGTGAGGTGCATGCAATGATTGGCAGTCTAGTAGCTCCTCTCTACAGTACAGTGCAGTACTACATGTCCTGTAATGCTCTTACATGTATTAGTGAAGTGCATGCAGTGATTTGCGGTCTAGTAGCTCCTCTCTACAGTACAGTGTGGTACTACATGCCCTGTAATGCTCTTACATGTATTAGTGCTGTGCATACAGTTATTGGCGGTCTAGTAGCGCCTCTCTACAGTACAGTGCGGTACTACATGTCCTGTACTGCTCTTACATGTATTAGTGCTGTGCATACAGTTATTGGGGGTCTATTAGCGCCTCTCTACAGTACAGTGCGGTACTACATGTCCTGTACTTCTCTTATTTGTACCAGGATGAGCGGCTCCTTTGGGCATCAAGTGAGGGCCCCCTTTCTTTTTTCTGGTACATTGTATATAAAGTCCATGATCCAAAGAAGCTCCTGTCCTCAAACAGAAAGTGATTTCCAGCTTCCAGCAGCTCTCTCTGATGTTATATGGAAAGACGCGCTTTATCTGCATTAGATATCTGCTCAATTGTATTTACTCTTCATTTTGCATTATATTGGTGACAATTTGGGGCCGCAGAATCAATTACCAGTTTTCTATAGAGTTACTGCTTCAACATACAATTGTCATCCTTAAACCAATCAATATTGTATGTTGAGCGACTGCTGTATTGCTAATAGTTGTGCCTATTAGGATCAGAGTTTCTCTCTGGTTTGAGAATCTTCTGGTATATCATACATATGTCAAGGGTTTGGATCAGTGTGGGTCTACATGAAAGTTAATGAATTCATTGTACCTTGTTTCCCTTAAAGAGGTGTTCCCATCTCAGACATTTATAGCATGCCCAGATAATATGCCATAACTGTCTGAAGGGAGCTGCACCTAGAGTACTGTGCAAAAAATGTAGGCAGGTGTGAAAAAAAATGCTGTAACGTACGAGTGCTTTCACAAGTAGAAGTTTATTTTTATCAGTTTACAGCAAGCAAATTGAATGAACAAACGGGAAATCAAAATCCAATCAATACAGGCAGTCCCGGGTTATGAATATGATAAGTTCTGTAGGTTTGTTCTTTAATTCAATTTGTATGTAAGTTGGAACAGGTACATTTTCTGTGTAACTCCAGATGAGCAACATTTTGGTCCCGGCTGGCCTTCTTCCGGTTAGGTCTGGAGACAGAGAGTCTCGTGGCACATGTTGAAGCGGCGGTAGCGTATAGCATGTAATGCCTCTAAAGGAAGTGGGAGAGCCAAGGCGCCCGCGCTAGGCTAAAGATGGTGTGTCTTATGCTCTTGCCTCGCGCTTTGTGTCATGGCCAACAACAGACTTTGTTCTTAAGTCATATTTAAGTCAGATGTTTGTAACTTGGGACCTCCAAAATTTTTGTGGACTACCTTGTCTTTTGGGAGCCCTGTAAGTAAAGGGTAAACCCCCAGAGATCCCTGTTTTCTAACATATCCATTGTTTGGTTACAGGGAAAGAAAGAAAAATCTGAGCAGGTTCACCCCACAAAGATTGAACTGAGAGACTATATCCATAGAAGATCTGAATTGAGCAGGCAACCCAGAAGATCTGAATTGAGCAGGCTAACCAGAAATCTGAATCTGAGAAGGCATATCCATAGAAGATCAAAATCGAGTAGACTATATCCATAAAAGATTGAATCTGAGCAGGCTAATCCATAGAAGATCTGAAAAATTTGGGACTAACCCTTGAAGATCTGAACTGACCCGGGGCTTACCATAGAAAAATTTAACTGATAGACATATCCATAAAATTCTGAATCTGGCGGGGCTATATCCAAAGAAATCTAAATTGGCAGGCACTCCAAAAGATCTAAATTGAGCAGGCTACACCAGAAGTTAATTTGACAGGTTATATCCATTGAGATCTAAAATCTGAGCAGGCTATCCCCCTAAAGATATAAATCTGAGCAGGCTACATCCATGAAGATCTAAACGGGCAGGCTATCCCCCCTAGAAGGAACTGAGCAGGCTAAAATCCATAGAAGATCTGAATCTGAGAAACTACTCCACGAAGATCTGAATTGAGTGGGACATTCCACAGAAGATTGAATCGAGCAGGTTAAATCCAAAAGATCGAACGAGAAACTAAAATCCATGAAGACTGCATTAGGGGTATATCCATAGAAGACCTGAATTGAGGGGTTTTTAAACCATAAAAGATCTGAATTGAGATTTTTCCCCATGAAGATTAAAATCTGAGGGGTTTATATCCATAGAAGTTTTAAATCTGAGCGGTTATACCACAGAAATCTGAATTGAGTAACTATATCATAGAAAATTTGAATCTGAGCGGGCTTTCCCAAAAGATCGTCTGAGCAGGATATCATAGTTGGAAATTTTTTGAAAACAAAAAGGGGAGGAAACCTTGGGGGTTGGGGGGGGGCGGGGGGTAGCGCCCCGGAAAAAAATTTGCGGGGACCGCCCTTCTTGTCGTATGCCACCCCCCTTCAAAAACCACCCCCCCACCTAATCATAAGGGCTTGGAAAAAACCAGGTAATGCCCTTATAGCCGGGGTAGTAACCCCCCATAAGGGTATTCCCCCTTTCGGCAGGTAATCCCCCCTTTTTAGCCTTTTTAGAGCCCCCTTGTAGCCAGGTAGTTCCCCCCTTTGTTACCCAGGTAGGGGCCCCCCTTTTTTACCCCAGGTAGGTGAAAAACCCCCATTGTTGCAGGTAGTCCCCCTTGGGTTTTTTTCAGGAATCCCCTTTTTTCTGTTGCCAGGGGGGTGCCCCCAATTTTCCAGGTAGGCCCCCTCTGTTGCCAGGTATGCCCCCTCGGGTTCCAGTATGCCCCAAAATTTTGCCAGGTAGTCCCCCCATTGTTGCCGGTAGTGCCCCTCGTTGCCAGGTAGCCCCCCTCTGTTCCCAGGTAGATGCCCCCCTCTGTTGCCAGTAGTGCCCCCTCTGTTGCCAGGTAGTGCCCCCATTGTTGCCAGGCAGAGCCCCATTGTTCCCAGGCAGAGCCCCCCAAAATAGGTAATACAAATAAATAATAAAATCCACTTACCTCACCAGGCTCCTGCAGCACGGCCGCTCCGGACGATCTCCTCACGGCGCAGGGGGAAGTGAGAGCAGCCCGCGCGTCACTCCCCGCACCCCCGCGCGTCACTTCCCCTGCGCCGCTGACCTGTATGTGCGGCGCACACACCGGGCGCCCGGAACATACAGGGGGAGGAGGGAGGAGAGGAACTTTCCCTCCTGCCTCCACCCTGCACAGTGAGACTCCGGGCGGGTGAAGCGGGCGCAGCGGCCGCTTCACCCGCCTTTAGCAGCGGCCCGGCGGCGCAAGAGTAGCGCACTAGCGCTACTCTGTCGCCACGGCCATTTAAAGAATCCCCCGGGAGGGCGGGAGGGGACCCCAAATAGCGGGACCCCCCCGCCAAAAACGGGAGAGTTGGCATGTATGGGTTATATCCAAAGATGATCTGAATCTGAGCAGGCTATACCCATAGAAGATCTGAATCTGAGCAGGCTATATCCACAGAAGATCTGAATCTAAGCAGACTATATCCATAGAAGATCTGTATCTGAGCAGGGTATATCCACTAAAGATCTGAATCTGAGCAGGCTATATCCACAGAAGATCTGAATCTGAGCAGGCTATGTCCACAGAACATCTGAATCTGAGCAGGCTATGTCCACAGAAGATCTGAATCTGAGCAGGCTATGTCCACAGAAGATCTGAATCTGATCAGGTTATATCCATAGAAGATCTGAATCTGAGCAGGTTATATCCATAGAAGACCTGAATCTGAGCAGGTTATATCCACTGAAGATCTGAATCTGAGTAGGCTATATCCATAGAAGATCTGGATCTGAGAAGGCTACATCCACAGAAGATCTGAATCTGAATAGACTATATCAATAGAAAATTTGAATCTGAGCAGGCTATATACATAGAAGATCTGAATCTGAGCAGGTTATATCCAAAGACGTTCTGAATCTGAGCAGGTTATATCCAAAGACGATCTGAATCTGAGCAGGCTATGTCCACAGAAGATCTGGATCTGAGAAGGCTATACCCATTGAAGATCTGAATCTGAGCAGGCTATACCCATAGAAGATCTGAATCTGAGCAGACTATATCCATAGAAGATCTGTATCTGAGCAGGTTATATCCATAGAAGATCTGAATCTGAGCAGGCTATACCCATAGAAGATCTGAATCTGAGCAGGCTATACCCATAGAAGATCTGGATCTGAGAAGGCTATACCCATTGAAGATCTGAATCTGAGCAGACTATATCCATAGAAGATCTGGATCTGAGAAGGCTATATCCACAGAAGATCTGAATCTGAGTAGACTATATCAATAGAAAATTTGAATCTGAGCAGGCTATATCCATAGAAGATCTGAATCTGAGCAGGTTATATCCAAAGACGATCTGAATCTGAGCAGGCTATGTCCACAGAAGATCTGGATCTGAGAAGGCTATACCCATTGAAGATCTGAATCTGAGCAGGCTATACCCATAGAAGATCTGAATCTGAGCAGGCTATACCCATAGAAGATCTGAATCTGAGCAGGCTATACCCATTGAAGATCTGAATCTGAGCAGGCTATATCCATAGAAGATCTGAATCTGAGCAGGCTATATCCATAGAAGATCTGAATCTGAGCAGGCTATATCCATAGAAGATCTGAATCTGAGCAGGCTACATCCAGAAGATCTGAATCTGAGCAGGCTATATCCATAGAAGATCTGTGCTTAATTCTCCAAGATGTTAGGAACAACCTCCCTCACAAGATCCTTCAAAAACTGTATTCAAGTGTACCTAGAAGAACTGATGCTGCTCTGAAGGCACAATAGGTCACACTAAATATTAATTTAATTTTGATTTCTCTTGTTTTCATTTACTTTACATTTCATTCAGTGATAAATATAAACTATTAGCATTTTTATTTTTGCAAGCATTCTTACTGTGTTGCATTTTTTCCCCACACCTGCCTAAAACTTTTGCATAGTAATGTATATTAAAAATCGGGTCCCCTTTCACCCATCCTTACTTGTTCCCCAGGTTCCTCATTTTTCCCCTGCTATTGTTATGCTATAAATGTTGAGATGGGAATACCCCTTTAAAGGAGTTTTCTTGAATTTTAGGATATGCAATTGATTTTGGGACCATGGGAATCTGACTTCTACACCCAACCAATCAGCTAATTTCTTGTACATTCAATTGAGTGAGACTGAGCTGCAGTGCTACATACAGCTGACAAAAATACACAGGGTTGCGCCATGCAATCGATGACTAGGCCAAAATTCTTGCTGGAGCACCATGACACCCTCAATCAGCTGAAAGTCAGAGAGATACCGGCAGATCTAACACTGATGGCTTATCATTAGGAGAGGAGTTTAATATTAATTAAAATCTTGGAATATCCAATTTAATATGAGTCAGAGCCAGAGTGAGCCAAACATTTACAAAGTGCTAGGATTTCTAGGTCTAGTGTATTTCTGTTAAAGAGGTTGCCTCGTTTAGCCAGCCCCTTTCTGAATGTCCTGTAAGTGACATATGGTCTACAGGGGAATAGCTAAATGCTGGCTGGGGGCATGTATTATGGTCCCAAGGTGTCAAGTGGATCGCCCACAAGCTCCTGTTCCTGGAAAGAGTATTTAGATACAAGGCTAAAACAGCAAAGGCAATCTTTGTCCTATGTAAGAAACAATGAAAAGACTAGCCCCTCTATGGGTCAAATTAGAGAGCAGCTGACAAACAGAGTCTCTCTCAATCATTTGGCCTGTCCATGTTTTCCATGTAACACTACATATCTCCAGTTATTTTTTTTAACAATATTATGTTGTGGATGGGAATAATAGTGCTGTACGTGTGATCCTTTGTGTCTCCATTTTAATGTGTTAGCTAGTATAACGCCACGTATGCTTTTGCACATGGCACATAAAAGCTGCCTGTATAACTTTTTTTTTTCTAATGTGTTTCTAAAATGGCCGATACAACCTTAAAGAGAACCTGTCACATAGGTTATGCCCCCCTTGCTGAGGACAGCACAAGCTAGTGTCAGACCTGCCGTTTCTAGCGCTGGGTCCCTTATTCTGGAAGATGCTGGAGTTTTAGAGCAATTACCCCTCAAATCTTATTCATGAGCAGCTGTTAGCCTCGCCCACCAAAGAATAGCCCCTCCCACTGACAGTTATTCACGTGTTTCTACCTATTCAAAGTAATAGGTTTATCAGTTGGGGTGGGCGGGGTTTGAAAAAAACTGACTCTTTGAATGACTCTTCTGGCTGAAAACTGCAGATTTGAGCATTAAATACACGAAAACTACAGCATGTTACAGAATAAGGTGCACAGCGCTGGAAACAGCAGGTCTGACACTAGCTTGTTCTGTCCTCAGCAAGGAGGGCATAACCTATGTAACAGGTTCCCTTTAAATGCAACAGTAGTTTAAAAGTCTGAAATCATGATTTTTAACCTTTTTTGTAAGGGAAGACAAAGACATTGTTGGTTTGAAATTCGATGCACATTATTCCTACAGGTGCCTCAACTTTTGGAAATTATATTCACACCCTTTGTGTTGGCTCTATGGCAGGAGTTTGACAATTTTCTTCGGAACAGAACACATAGCTATCATAATGGCAAGAAAAAAGGCAATTAGTAAAACAGATAGATAATCATAACCTTTAGAAGTGTTGTTCTGTCCTACAAAGAAATTGCCAAGAAAGCCAATGTTAGTACAGTTTCCTATAGCATCTAAGGCATTTTGGAAACTGGAGGAAAAGCTGATGGGAAGAGGCCTGGCAGACAAAGTCCACCATAAAATCAGATGACAAGTTTTTGAGAGTCCACAGTTTGTGTGATTTGGCACCATTCTTCAAGCATAACAGGGGCAAACAGGATTATGGGGTGTATGAAAAAGGGTCAGAGATACACATGATGAGAACATTGTTCTCCCATTATACAAATCACTGGTCAGACCACATATGGAATATTGCGTACAGTTTTGGGCACCAGTTCACAGGAAAGACATTGTAGAGCTTAAACAGGTTCAAAGGCAGCAACAAAAATAATAAAAGGACTGGGTGGACTACAATACCCAGCAAGATTAGCAAGATTAGGATTATTTAGTTTAGATAGAAGACGGCTTCAGGGGGGCATAATAAATGTGTTTAAATATATTAAAGATCGATATAGAGATCTCTCCCAAGATTTATTTATACCCAGGACTGTATCTAGAACAAGGGGACATCCTCTATGTCTAGAGGAAAGAAGGTTTCTACATAAACATAGAAAGGGATTCTTTACTGTGAGAGCAGTGAGACTGTGGAACTCTTTGCCAGAGGAAACTGTCATGGTGAATTCACTACCAGAGTTCAAAAAGGGTCTGGATACATTTCTAGACGTTTGTTAAGATCCAAAAAGTTCGTTTTTTTGCTCATTAAGCTACACTCTGCACCCCCCCCCATCTTTAAAGAAAAAAAAAAAGAAATGTAGATATTTTTGCAAATTTATTAAACAAGTAAAACTGAAATATCACATGGTCATAAGTATTCAGACCCTTTGCTCAGTATTGAGTAGAAGCACCTTTTGAGTTGGTACAGCCATGAGTCTTCTTGGGAATGATGCAACAAGTTTTTCACACCTGGATTTGGGGATGCTCTGCCATTCTTCCTTGCAGATCCTCTCCAGTTCTCTCAGGTTGGATGGTGAACGTTGGTGGAAGCCATTTTCAAGTCTCTCCAGAGATGCTCTACTGTGTTTAGGTCAGGGCTCTGGCTGGGTCAGTCCAGAGTGGGCACAGAGTTGTTCTGAAGCCACTGCTTTGTTATTTTAGCTGTGTGCTTAGCGTCATTGTCTTGTTGAAAGATGAACCTTCGGCCCAGTCTGAGGTCCAGAGCATCTGGAAGAGGTTTTCATCTAGGATAGATCTGTACTTGGCCGGATTCATATTTCCTTCAATTGCAACCAGTTGTCCTGTCCCTGCAGCTGAATAACACCCCCATAGCATGATGCTGCCACCACCATGTGTCACTGTTGGGATTGTATTGGGCAGGTGATGAGCAGGGCCTGGTTTTCTTCACCGCTTACAATTAACACCAAAAAGTTCAATCTTCGTCTCATCAGAGCAGAGAATCTTATTTCTCATAGTCTGGAATTCTTCATGTGGTTTTTTTGCAAACGGTATGGGGTCTTTCATACATCTTGCACTGAGGAGAGGCTTCTGTCGGCCGCACTCTGCCATAAAGCCCTGACTGGTGGAGGCTGCAGTGATAGTTGACTTTGTGGAACTTTCTCCCATCTCCCTACTGCATCTCTGGAGCTCAGCCACAGTGATCTTGGGTTCTTCTTTACCTCTCTCATCAAGGCTCTTCTTCCATGATTGCTTAGTTTGGCTGGACAGCCAGGTCGAGGAAGAGTTGTGGTCATCCCAAACTTCTTCCATTTAAGGATTATGGAGGCCACTGTACTCTTAGGAACCTTGAGTGCTGCAGAAATTCTTTTGTAACCTTGGCCAGATCTGTGCCACAATTCTGTCTCTGAGCTCCTTGGGCAGTTCCTTAGACCTTATGATTCTCATGACATGCACTGTGAGCTGTGAGGTCTTATATAGACAGGTGTGTGCCTTTCCTAATCAAGTCCAATCAGTTTAATTAAACACAGCTGGACTCCAATGAAGGAGTAGAACCATCTCAAGGAGGATCAGAAGGAAATGGACAGCATGTCCTTAGCACAACAGGCTGAACTGGATGGACGTCTTGTCTTTTTTCGGCCTTACAAACTATGAAACTATGTGAGTTAAACATGAGATTGACAGCAAAGGGTCTGAATACTTATGACCATGTGATATTTCAGTTTTTCTTCTTTAATAAATTTACAAAAATAACTATATTTCTGTTTTTTTTTTCTTTCAACATGGGGAGTGGGGTACAGAGTTCACATTAATGAGCCCAAAAAATGAACTTTTTGGATCTTACCAAATGGCTGCAATGAAAGAAAGAGTGAAAAATTTAAAGGGGTCTGAATACTTTCCGTACCCACTGTATGTCTCGGCTACATTTTTGGGAACCTGCAACAATGTTGAAAAGAAATTTCTGAACAATATCTGAATGCAATTGTAGAAAGAATACCTGAATGGTGTAAAGCTGATATATCTGCTAAAGGAGGCTTAGGGCGCGTTCACTCGGCACAGGACAAATACCAGCCGGTTTGCCGGCCGGTATTTGTCCTGTTTTGCGCCCGGCGCCACGGCCGCGTGGGGGCGGCTTTTCTCCGCGATGAGCGGAGAACAGCCCTCCCCCCTCCCATTGAGCAGCACATCTTCCGTCCGGAAACCGGACGGAAGACTGTGCATGTTCAATGTTTTGCCGCTGGACCGCTGGCGACAAAACTGCCGGGCGGAAAACCCGAGCAGTGGGGACTGCTGCACGGGTTTTCCCATAGAGCACAATTGTGCTCATTTTCGGCCGGTTTTTCAGGCGGTCTGAAAAACCGCAAACCGGGTGAAAAACCGGCCGAAAACCCGTGCAGTGGGGACATGGCCTTATTTGAGGAGTCAAAAGTCTCCACTTAATTTGTTGAAATAAAGTTATCCATTATTTTTATTCAACTTATCTTGTTTATTTCTTTGTTTCTTTCATTTCAAAATTACATTTGAGACATTTAACTGTTTAAATATCAATAGAAACTGGAAAAATTGAGGTGTTCTAAAGTCTCTGGCCTGTGGTGTATATGTCCTGTTGGAAAGATCTCAGCTATAGAGCCTCTTAAAACAAAAAACAGCATTGTCCTACAAGTGTAAGAATGTTCTGCAGGACCAGGAAAGTGACAGAGACAATGTATAGACTTGGTTATCCCATGGCTTCCCAGCTGTTGCATAACTTCAGTTTCACCATGTCCTGCCAGCACGTAACAAGCTGGCCACACACATTTTGACCCCACAGCTGGACTTATCATAATCATTTCTGTCTCTTCAAGAAGGAAAGATTCTTCACTTGGTAAATGCTTTTAGACACATCACAATTCCCTTCATGTCAATCCAAGCCTAAATCTTGAGGGTGGGTCAGAGTGCAGCTAAGGGCTGGATCAATATTGGTGGGAGATCCCAACACTGGATCGGTGCCCTTCTGCTTTTTAGCCGGGGTCCCTTTAAAGCTATGTCCACACAGCATATGTTAAAATGCCACCCGAAATCCAACAGCACTTTAACATTGCTGGACCACGGTTATTGGTGCGGGTTTGCGCTAAAAATCACAGTTGGTCTTCAGATTTGTTGTCGGCCCCATACATTGAAGGTATGGGAATCTGATGGTAAACCAGGCGGTATATCTGACATGTTTTAAAATAAAAAATCGGAAAAAATCTGTGCTGTGTAGAGTACAGTCCTTATTTTTTATTGCTGTCTATGGGGCACTGGTTACAGTTCCCCTAAATTCTGGATCTGCCGAAAATCCAACCAAAGACCTGTGCTGTATAGACATAGCCTAACTCCACTTTTCCTGTGGTTAAAAGACATGGGAAATAAATATATATTAAAGGGGTTAGCTGAAAGTTTGATAATGGTGGGGTTTATTTAGGATAGGCCATCAATATGGGATCAGTAGGGGACTGAATGGTGGAATTTCCACTGGGGTCATATCCCCTTAAAAAGGGTTTTCCCATCTGGCTGTTTTCACAGAAGCTGCGCTTGCCCTCTGCTTCAGGCTCCAACTTCCTGTGCCGGCTATGGGCACCTCTACAGCACTGACTGACTTTTCAGTTCTGCAAGCTCTTAGGGTATGTTCACACGGCGTAATTGCGGCGCGTATAGTACGGCCGCAAATATGCCGGGTGATTTGGGAGTCGAGCTGCGGTGCGGGGGTGGGGTGGCCTCAGCCCGTTGGCCCCCATTGACAGTCATTGCTCACGGCGCATATTCGCTACAAGTAATTGACATGTCACTTATCTCCCCACGTGTACAATACGATTGAAATTGTACGAGCGGGAGAGGAGGCATAATCCATAGTTCTCTATGAGAACTATGGATTACCGGAACTTCGGCACCCATCTCGCCCATATTATAGCGCAAATATGATGCGAAATGTGCGCCACAATTATCCCGTGTGAACATACCCTTACCCCCATCTGTGACTGTCAGGATATGTCTCCGCTGCCCACATTTTCAGTAATTTTTTCAGCATTTTTTGTTTTCTAAAACCGCAGAAAAAATGATTGAAAACAAGTCCCATAGACTTTAAGGCTGGATCCACACAGCATCGGACAAAAACCCTCTGATAGTCAACTGTTTTTTGTCCGATGAACACATTTTGCGAAACAAAATTTGGTCGGTTTTAGTTTTTTTTTCCGTCAGCCGTACAAGGTTTTTACAACATGTTCCTAAAACCACCGGTGCCAGAAAACGATCGGAAAAAAAACAACTTGTGTAGACTATAGGTCGTTTTTTTTCTCCTAAAGTCTATGGGGCGGCCGGAACGATTGGATTTTCAGCAGTTTTAGAATCCTAAAACCACCAAAAATATGATCGTTTTTCTATATTTTGTGGACATAGCCTAAGAGTAAAAATGTTCTGTAGTCTGAATGTTTTTTTTCTGCTTGTTTTTGCTGCTGGTCATTTTTTATAACGTTGGAAAAAACAACAGAGCAATGAAGAAAATTTACTGTTGAATTCTATGTAACCAGCCAGACGGTTTTTCGTCGTTTTTTGGCGCAGTTTTTTTGCCGGTTCTGCTGAAAAATTGCTCAGGTCTTTAATAAGGTACAGTATATGGATTTTGCATACATTAAAAACTGCCCAAAAACAGTCCAAAATGCGCGAAAAACTGTTTTATGAACGGTTCTAGGATTTGGTTTTCAGTGAGTTTTTTGTCCATCGCAGTGTAGAGCTCACCTTACACATTGGTGATGGAGGGGTTTGAACAAAAAAAAATAAAAAAAATAAGGACACTGTCCAAGCCGGATGTCTGGCTATAAATGAAAGCTAGCAGTGCTGTATTTGTCATGATAAGAAGCCGGCAAGATGAACAAGGTGATTCTTCTACATTTACAGTCATCTGTTTATTTCCATACAAAGATTCTGCAGTCCTGACAGCGCACAATTCCTGAGCTCTCTGTGTGTCTATTCTAAAGGGTTAAACTTTCCATCAGTAAGCTCCCATCCTGCTTACCAGCCTGGCCAAAACTAGAGCAGAGAGGTGCTCAGAAGCCTAAGGCTATGTTCACACGGCTTATTTTGGGACAGATTTCGTTCCGTAATTACGCGCCGTACTGCGCAAAATATGGCTGAAATCCGTCCCAGTCATTACGGTAATCCACAGTTCTCATAGAGAACTATGGATTCCGTCTCCTCTCCCCACTTGCGAAATACGGCGAGCGGGGAGAAAGTGACATGCACATTATCACGGCGTGATACGTGCCGTGGATAATGCATGTCTTTGGGCCAGCGGGCTGCCGGCCCCACCGCCCTGCCCCCGCTGCACAGCACACGCCGTAATTGCGGGCGAAATCCATCCCACAATTACGGCGTGAATAAACCGTGTGAACATAGCCTAAGAAAGCTTCTGTAAATCAGCAGGAGAGAAAAACTGCTCTATCTTTAAAATGATGCAAAATCAGAACAGCAATGTATTTGGTAATGAAGTTTAATTACTTTTGCCTACAGGTTTAAGATGGGTATACCCCTTGCCCTTTACCAGGCAAAACTTCTAGTAGTTATGCCTACTATTGCAGCTACATCCAAATGGAATGAGCCGCAGTGTGCTGCAATATGAGGCATAACCACCACAAAATGTATAGATTTGTGTCTGGTGAAAAATGAAGTGGACTTGGCTCTTACTGGAGCACCAAGGACCCTTCAATCACCTGATCAGTGAAAGTAATAATAATAATAATAATAATAATAATCTTTATTTCTTTAGCGCCAACATAATACTGCGCAGCACTTACGAATATAGAGGGTAACATACAGACATTACTCAGTTTAAAAGTACTTACAAATGAACACAAGGTGTAGAGGGTGCCCCTGCTCTGAGAGCTTACAATCTATTAGGTGTATGGGTGAAACATCGCGTAAGAGGTGCCTAAGTTTACAATGGTCCCGTGGTCCGGCCATGTTCATTCAATAAATAGGGTGTGGTTTACCATGAAAAATGGATGAACCGTTCCCCCCTGACAGTACATCTATAAATACAGATAAGTGCCTGTGAGGGCCCACGTGCAGGGAGTAGAAGATGTGTGTTGAAAGCAGTTAGGGGGATCTTGTGGGCCAGACCGAGAAATGTATTAAAACTAAAACTGTGAGGGTTGTGAATCGTGCGAAAGTCGCACACGCGTTAGCATATTCCAGAGCATTATGAGTGCCGCACGTGTGAAATCCATTGAGGCGTGCATGGATGTTCTTATGATTGAGGAATGTAAGTCTAGATAAGCATCAGCAGAGCTGAGAGCGACGTGTAGGGGGCGGTAGACAGAGACTAGGGATGGTGATAGTATGGAGGAGCAGAAGCGGTTGATGGAGAGCTTATGGGTGAAGAGTGCTGAGTTTAATACTGTATCCTGTACTGGGATGGTGCAACCAGTTGCAGTGACCTGAGGACACAGGGTAGAGGCATCAGATAGGAGCGGGCTGGAGAGAAAGAACAAGCCTGGCTGCTGCATTCTGTACAGGATTGGTAGATGGGAGAGTATTGCAGAGAGGTGAGCCGATAAGCAAGGAGTTGCCAGTATCAAGACGATGAAAGAAGTAAGAAGCAGTAATGAGAGTTTGAGTGTTTCCCATTCCGACAGTGAGAAATTGGATGGATTTTTGGAGAATATTCTTGAGGTGCAGGAGCGACAGTGAGCCGGGCCAAGCGGGATTGGGATATAAGGGGTGAAGGGTCAATCAGAAACCATATAACCCCAGAACAGACAGGCGTGCCTGCGTGCCTTGAGAAATGGGAGTACCGACATACAGAAACCAGAAATGAGCAGGGGGGGGGGGTAGAGTTAGTAGATGGGCGTAATAGACAAAAAAAAGTATCGGTCTGTGAGTGAGTTTAGTTTCATATAGGGAGAGAGGACATGATGTCAGAGACAGCGGACAGACCCAGTCACTATGGGTGTTTTTAGTAGCAATGCAGGAGTGATGTCACGTTGAGGAGTATACATAATTGGGGAGTCCAAATCGCGCAAGAGAATGTTAACTGGCAGCGCCAAATCTACTGATGGTTTGTCCAATGGTGGGGCTGCATACAATGAACAAGAGTGAGAGGATCCAAGAACTGTATCCCCGTGGAGAAAACCCCAACAGCAAGAGGAAGATGAGAGAGGTGAACCAGAAAACGAGACACTGGAAGGAGCGGGCGTCCCAGAGCGGTATTAACTAGAACCCAAGAGAATAGCGGTGTCCTGGTAGGCCAAGTGGTGCTGAGCATGCTGAGCGGAGTAAGTTGGTGATCCGACAGTGTCAATTCTGCAGAGATATCCAAGAGAAGCAACAATGAGGTAGTTACCTACTGAGATTTTGGCTGTAGAAGTTCATTTGTAGACTTTAACCTAAGGCAGTTTTCCGTGGAGTGGTAGGGTGGCGGAAAACCCTGATTGCAGCGGGGCTCAAGAAGAGAGTTAGGCAAGAGAGATTAAGCGGATCAGGCGAGAGGTAGGAGCCAAGCGTTCCAGGAGTTTAGAGATGGAAGGGGCAAGGTTAGAGACTGGTCGGGTCAGTTTATCAGCACAAGCGACGGGGTCCAGAGAGGCATTTTTGATTAGTAAAGGGTTAATGATGGCGTGTTTGAAGGAAGATGGAAAAGATCCCAGTGAGTAGGAGTAGAGGTTGACAGATGCAGTAAGTGAGAGAGGACAAGCTGGAGAAAATTAAGACTGGACGAGGTGGGTATTGAATGGGGTAGTAGAACAGGGATGGGACGAGCAGACAGGTGACGCCTGGACACTATTCTAGCAACTTCTTCCTCTGTCTCGGGTCCAAGTCGGGCTGCTAGTAGATTAGAAGGACGTGCTAGGAGGGACATGTAATGGGTATTATTTGGGAACTTAGATATGTTTAGGTCCGGATATTTTCAATTTTTGTCTTTGAAAGTTGAGATGGCCAGTCTTCAGCACAGAGGTCAGTGACCGGAGCCTGCGCTTTAGGTCTTAGGAGTGGAGTTGGAAGGTTCAAAAGTAGGCGTTTGTGGTTGTTGTGAGTAAGTTTTGGCGAGAATGAGGAGGTGGTGAAATATTTTGTTTGGCGCAGTGAAGGGCAGTGTGATAAGTAATAAGTCAGACCCCCTACCAATGTGATACTGATGACCTATCCTAAGGTCAGACCATCAATATCACATTCCCAGGATCATGTCCATGCTGAAAGATTTTTTATGTCTTAACACAGTGGATATGATCTTGATTGTCTGTGTTCCAGTGCAAAAGAAACCAGAAGCCGCCTTAAAAACCAATTGATGGTGCCCCCTGGGCAAATAGCACTTCCGATGGGGCCCATATCCAAATACATGACATCATACTTGGCCATGCCTCGAGCCCCCCCTCTCAAGCTCACCCATATTATCACACCACTTATGTCTGGGCTCCGCCAGTCTACAAGAGTAATTGGCAGAGCAGGGAGCTTGGCTCTCTTCTCCACTATGGTTTTTAACTGCACATCCTAAAATCCCACAAACAGTTAAATAAGCAAAGCCAACCAAGGGATCCAGGACATACAGTCAATACACCACTTGGGTCCTCCTATACTTGTGGGGCCCCCGGGCAACTGCCTAGTGTGCCCAATGGAAAAGATGGCCCTGAAGAGAACTAATGTGGGCAAAGGTGAAACCACCCTGTTCCTTACAGGGATTGAGAGTAGATGATTAAAGGGGGTTGTCCAGCAAATAAACATTTTTCTCGTTGGGGCCATGGTAGGTAATTTTTTTACATTTTTTTTAAAGTTATAAATACCTACAGATCCACCACGGCTGCTGCTCTGGAGCTCCCCGCTGTTCTGCTCCTCTTGACTTCCGGGTTCTTGTCCTGACAAACAGGAAATGCTCCTGCTCCATTGCAAGTGAATGGAGCGCGAGTCTCACGTAAACCGTAGGTCAAAGGGAGCAGATCCCAAGGCACTCCAGACCAGCACTGTTGGGAGACAGGTAGGTAAGTATAACTTTTTTTTTACATTTTTTTACCCACTTTAGTCCACGTGAAGAATAATTTTTATTTTCTGGACAACCCCTTTAACTCTCTGGGCTGTCTGCAGATAGATACTTGAACTTCATGAATGCATGATATTTTAACAGTATTATAGTGTAAATGAATAAACTACTTTGATTTATAATGTTCCTGTATTCAAATGTTTTCTAAACTAGATCTAGTAGAGGCCTCGGGACAATTTGTCCTCCTTATTATCTGGTAATATACGCAATAAGCTAATGTGGTCAAGATATATTTTGTACTTTCTGGGACAGGAGATCACAAGATGAGAGTTTATAGGCTGTAGGAGGTGCAGAAGTAGCTGCCATACGCGATCCCTGGTGCCTGAAGAGGTCCAAAGGACTTTTCTGTTACATAAGAAGCTACCACCACCCAGGTGCTGTAACTAACTAACCGGGGTAGCAGGTGGGTAGCAGTTTGCTCCGGAGCCCGGTGTGGCTTAGTGGGGCCGTGGGCCCGGGGCTAGCTGCTATCCGCCTCTTCTGCTACTTCCGGTAGATGCCGGGCTCCTGGGCATTTTTGGGGCCCGCCGGCAGTGAAACAGTAACAGGTTACTGCGGCGGGTCAGAGGAGCTTGCGGGCCGGTCTGTGAAGCCGGCTGGATGGGGGTAAAGGGGGGCTGCCGCCCGGCCAAGGGAGGAGTGCTGGCCGCCAAGGGAGGCATATTCCGCCCCCGAAAGCGGTTTTCAACTGGTTGCGGCTCTCTCTTAATTGGTAATGCACTTCCCTTCCGTGCGACGCATCTCGCATACAATTTAAGAAATGAACGGCGGCGGCAGGGGAGAGCTGTTCGCTCCCTGCCTATACATCGCTCAGCAGGCGGCGCGGCCGGCAGCGGAAGTGTGACAAAGTCACACCGGACCGCGGTGGCCGCCTGCCAAGAGCTTCCTGGCCCTTTCCCCTGCCCTCGGCCCCAAGGCCTTAGATAGCAGGCAGGCCTTGGGGCTGGGAGGAAGACAGATACGCCTTGGGGTGGGGAGTGCGGTCAGGTAAAATTAATTAAGCTAACGGTAGGGGGGTGGCGGTGGGGCCCTAAAGGGGAAGGGAGGGGTACCTATAATAACCTTCAGCAGGGGGGATAAGTAAAGCTTACAGGGAGCTCTAAAGGGGTAGTGGGGGGAGAACTATAACCTACAAGGGGCTTCTAAAGGGGAGGGAGAAACCTATAAAAAACCTACACAACAGTGGGGCTCTAAAGGGGGAGGAGAACAATACCTACAGGGGCTCTAAAGGGGGAGGTGGAGAACTATACCTACAGGGGGCTCTAAAGGGTGGGGAACTATAACTACAGAGTGGGGCTTCTAAAGGGGGGGGGAAGGGGGGGGACTATAAACCTAAGGGGGCTCTAAAGGGGGGGGACTATATAACCTACAGGGGCCTTAAAGGGGTGGGGGAAAAGTAATACCTCTACAATGGGGACCTACAGTGGCTTCTAAAAATGGGGGAGGCTATACCTACCAGGGGGCTCTAAGGGAGGAGGAATAACAATACCTACAGGGGGCATCTAAAGGGAGGGAGGAGAACTTAACCTATACAGGGGGGCTCAAAAGGAGGAGGGACGAAACTAAACCTACAGGGCTTCTAAAGGGAGTAGTAGAACGAAACAAAAAATATAGCCTAACAGGGGGGGGCATCTAAAGAAGGGGGGGATAACTATAAACCTACAAGGGTCTCTAAAGGTCGGTAGTGGAGAACTATAACCTGACAAGGGGGCTCTAAAGGGGGGGGGAACTATACCACAGAGTGTGGGGGTAGAGTATAACCTACATGGGGGCTTCAAAGGAGGGGGATAACTACGTAGACAACAGGGGTCTCATATAAAAGGAAAGGGGGAAAGGGGGGGATAATCTATACCTACAATGGGGCTCTTCTAAAGGGAGGGGTGAAACGTATACCAAAACAGGGGGGCTCTAAAGGGGGGGGGAGAACTAAATACCTACCAGGGGGCTCTGCTGAAAGGGAGGGTGGGGAACTATACCTAACCTACATACAATACAGGGGTCTCTAAAGGGGGGGGAGAAACTATACCTACACAGGGGGGCCCTAAGGGGGGGGAAGTATAACCCTAACAGGTGCCTCTAAAGGGGGGAGAACTATACCTATGGGGGACTCTAAAGGGGGGGGAGAAGTAATAACCTACAGTGGGCTATAAACGGGGACTAATACCTACAGTAGGGGGCTCTAAGAAGGGGGGGAGAACTCTATACCTACGAGGGGGGCCTTCTAAAGGGAGGGGAGAACTATACCTACAGTGGGCTCTAAAGGGGGGGGGGGGGGGAGAACTAAACCAACAGGGGGCTCTAAAGGGGGGAACACTATACCTACAGGGGGCACAAAAGGGGGGTGAGAACTATACTAAAAGGGGGATGGGGCTCATAACTAAATGGGGGGGAACTATTCTGCCTACAAGGGGCCATAATCTCACAGAGGGAGAGACTTTCCTGCCTACAACAATGGGGCACTAGATCTAACATAGGCCCTATTACAAATCAACCTACAGGGTGGTGGGCGGCCTAAGCACACAACAGGGGGGGCCGCCCCCGATTCTACCTACGATAGTAAACCTCTTAAGCACTATGACCGCAGGGGCCACCCGAGAGAGAGCTGCTACTTCGTCTCCCGCCCAAGCTACCTAGTCTACTTACCTTGCTGCCCAGGTGGGGAGCTAAGCTTATAAGCAATACCAAACCCCCCCTAACCCGTACCGCCTGGGGCCCCGTTGTACCTGACATACCTGACTGGGGAAGCCCCATAATTACCAGGGGTAATTCTTTTCACCATTTGGTGCCATATCAAATGGGGTAGTGTTTTTGTATAATATGAGGGGTAGGGGTCACACACTTAGGAAAATGATTAAAAAGAAGTGAGGAGTCTCAGGGGTTTGTGTTGTAAATTTACTACAGGACTAGAGGATGAGACGGAGAAGTCCAATCAAGTGGAGGTCTGGACCGAATAGAAAGAAAAGAGAAAGATGAATGACTCCTCAGACCATGACGCCACCGGTTGATAGGCCCTAAATGTAAGTAAATTAATTTGCAATCACCTTTTTACTCTCGTAACCATCACTATATGTCACTTGCTCAATGCATGTTATGGGGCTAATATAACATCTGCAGAGCCTGTGTACACTGGGTTGTCTACCAAATATGGTCACGTTATGGTGGTTTATAGTACAGTCTGCAAAGCCTGTGTACACTGGTGTCTAGCACTATAAGTTGTCACTGTATGGTGGTTATATACAGTCTGCAGAGCCTGTGTACACCGAGTATATACCACTAATGTGTCACTTGTATGTGGTTATATACAGTTGCAGAGCCTTGTGTACACTAGTATATACCACTATAAGTCACCTATATATGCAGTACAATTGTTCTTTGTGGTACTGATCAGTAATAGTGTAGGGGAATTATTAGTCACTTTGTGGTCAATGTTCTGGCGGTATAATCAGCGTCCTTATGTAATAGCGTTATTGGTAATGTATGGTCTTGTGTATAGTGGATTGTTTTGAGCATATATGGTGATATGTAAGGTGAGGTATTTTGCCCACTTGTATTATCTACATTCCTCACGACATGTCCAGTAAAATGTTCGTATGTTCAGTGGAGGTGACAGAAAGGGGGTGGGGGGTGGGGGGGGGTGGGGTGGGGGGGGGGTAGGGGTGGGTTGGGGTGGGGGGCCCATCCAAAAGTATTGCTTTGGGGTGGGCCCAGGCATCTCTAGTTAGTACGCCCCCCCTGAAAAGCTACCAAGTATTTACAAGAACACATAGTAGATGGAGGACTACTACAGATTGGGGTCCTACAGCTTCAGGTCATGCCTCTTCAGGTCACCTATGATATATTGCTTCCTATAAAACCAGCAACCTAAAATGTGTGTACAAAGGAATTATGGCATCATGTCCAATGAGCTCAAATCTTTAAAACATTAAAATAGGGTTTAAAAGGGACATAATCTGAACATTGAGTAACGTCCAAAACCAAGATTGCTACTGAAGGATCCTAAAGCAGAAAATTTAGGTCAAATGGTTGACCCAGCTTTTTTCCTTTCAAGACTTTAAGACTACCCATATATCTGGTGCACTACTACAGCAAGGGCGTAGCTACCGGGCCCTGCAGACTGAGGGGGCCCAAAAGCCCTTCTGCCACATAAGAAGACACCAGTATTGTAAATAGTGCATGGTGACTGGGGGGCCCCATTTAGCATTCTGTACTAGGGCCCAAGAGCTTAAAGTTACTCCTCTGTACTACAGTATATATAGATATTATATGTATGTGGGTATTTATCTGGCATCTCAAACACTGCCCATCACGTAGTCCATGCTCTCAGTCATTCAAGTAGCTATGAGTACTGGCCTGGTTGCCTAAAATGCGTAAGCGACAATGTTTGTACTATGAAAGTGGTGAATATATGTTTCTTATGCTTGATGTAAATAATAGTCCACATATAGTGGTTAGGAAATTATAGAATAATAAATTGACAACGTCATATAGTCGGTCTGTTGGTCATATGAAGCATGTAAGTTACTGTACAAAAATTCCATATATAGTAGCATAAAGAGTTATGCGGCAACTCAGTTTTACATTACCAAGCGACAGAAAAATGGATTTCTGGTCCTATTTGACCTCAAGGAAAAATTGACTAAAGGGGTTTTGGTTTGCCACCAAGACAAATGAGACATATTCGTTTAGATAAGCAAACCTCCTCCCAAGTGTCCCTATTTTGTGGAGGGACAGTCCCAATTTTAGAAACATTAAAACTCCAAGTCTCCCCTCGGGTCCTCCTCTTAGCTAAAATAAATTTTCCTCTTCTTTTTCGCATTTAGGGTAACTAGATTTTACTTAATAAAACTGACTATATCATTTTCTTTAAAAAAAAGTATCTGATCATTCTTTCCCTCGTGTATATTACATAAAAAACCAACTTACATTAATAATTCATTACGGATAACAATTCATCCTGAAAATGTGTCCCTTTTTGGCTATCTAAAAAAGCTGGCATGTATGAGTTTGGGGCGTGGCTTAGAGGCGTATCCTTGGTTAGGATGTCCAAGTGATATGGGCATGGTTAGAGAGGCGGTGGGCCGGTGACGCGAGTCTCCCTCTTTTTTTTTGGTGCAAGCTCTAAAAGTTGGTGAGGTATGGATGGGCGGGTATTCGCGCGATCAGTATTGTGGGGAGTACCTTGGCAAACCTTTCTATCATTCTTTCTCAGGGAATTTGGCCCCCCCGCCCCCCCCCCGAATTCTCCCATAAATATCTTCTCCTCTCTCCTTAATATTCTCTATACTCTCTGCGCTTCTCTTCTCCCTCATCCTCTTCAAGAATCCTCTTCCTCTCCCCGATACTCTCCCGAGCAGCCTGAGATCAGCCTGATGAGAGTTGGTTAGTTGGCTCTTGGTGCAACGATTTTCCATTCTGTTCTATGGGCATTCTGAGCAGTCTTGAAAAAAGGGGCGTTGTGTTCCTGTGTTTAAAAAAACAAGTGCCTCCTCCATGATGTCCAACGGCAGGAACAATCCAATCCACCTCCCATGCACGCGACCGCCGAGGGCCCTGATATTCAGACGTCCTCTGTGTAGTTGAGTGCAACACATGTTTGTTTGGCTAAGCCACATAGGATCACTGTATTGTGCACAAGCTCTACAGGAGGTTTGTGTTCTTCTCTTCTTTCTCTTCTTTCTCCTCTTCTCTCCTCTCTTATGAGCTTCAGGAGAGGAAGATAAGAACGGAGCAGAACTGGCTACAGGCCGGGAGGGAGGAGTGTAGGAGAGACAGAATCTGCTGTACATAAAATTATTATAGGTAAACCATACAGAGAGCTACTGGCTGCAGGGGGGAGGCATTATGGGCTGAGCACAGAGCGACTGATAATTAAACAATTACAACCACGGATTCTTTATACAAGCAGTACACAGGCTCTGACACAGAGCACACAGCCTAGTGCACTATGCCCAGAAAGAAAAGCTTTTTCTACTCCCCCGCTCCCTTTCAAAGCTGTTCAAGTGCTCTTCCATCAGATAAGAATTGCAAACAATGCAATCACGGCCAGATCATCTCCTGGTCCTAATGTTAATGTAAGGAGTCAAGGAAAGACTAAGGGGATCTAAGCCCAAGGCTTAGCAGCTCTCACAGGCTTAACACTTTTTTAATCACATAAAAGTTGTAGAAATGGATTTAAATACCCATTTTAGGAGGAATCCCATGTCAACATTAGATTGTGGCAAAACCCCTTTAAGGCAGAGTTTTTAATGTGATAATAACTGATTGGCTTTGTGCTTTTGAATGAGATTTCCTGGACACTGAAAACTTCTTCTGTGTGTGTTCACTCTTCCTTCTAATTAAAACACCAAAGTGAATCATGCCAGACCCTCTAAAAAGTCCTGTACCTCTAAATAAATAACTTTTGACTAAGCACCTAGGGCGAGCAAGTAATGAAACCGATCTAGAGCACTCAGTGTACCAGTTCATTTACTAAGTGTAGAAGGTGTTCATATGTGGCTTCATAAAATTTTTCCCTGGTGTGTTTGGGGGGGGGTGGTTTGCCTTGCATAGCATATTTTTGATGCAATTTTGGTGTATTCAAAGGTGCTGTGTCTGGAATGTGCCAAGTTTTGGTATACGACTGTTCATACATCTATAGAACAGGGGTACAACAGGCTTTTTGGCTCAAAGCATGCTAGAAACCTGGCACAACCACTACACACCCCATTTTTTTAATCATGTTGCCGCCTGCCCGCTCCTATGCCTTGTTTTTTCTTGTGGTCTTATGGAAGAGAAATAAAAGCGGTGTTAGTACGCGCTTGGAGGATTTTCTTGTTGAATTGTTTTCTGTTTGACAAGTTATTCAAGGGATTGTATCATTCATATAAAGGTCTTCATAATAAGGTGAACAGTGAAAAACAAAACAAGCAACTTTGCAATTGGATGTTATTATGCAAAGCTTTCTTGTATTCCATTTATCCCTTATCTTCTTTTTCTGTAAACTCGTGATATCCAGTGCAGCGGATCCTCCACCAAGCAATTTCACTAGCTGAGAGCTCATTTTAACCGTTTTAGTAGTCGCCCCCCCCGGTGGGCCGTATTTCACAGTAGCTTGCATTCCTGCCTCTCAATCAAAGTAAGGGAGGGACCGCAACATTTCCACTCTGCACAAGCCAGAAGAAAAACAGAATAAACAGCTGACAGGGGTCCTCTAAAATCAAAAATCAGCACAATGTGTGTCGATCCCATGTGCCCTCTCTGGACTCTGAGTTAGGGGCCGTAGCAATTTCCCTCTATGCAAAAACCTAGCAGAAAACAACTCAGCAGATTCTACAATCAAAAACAGCACAGTTGTGCCCCGGTGCCCTAACTCTGCTCCTCCTGCATAGAAGGGAGATCTGTGCCGTTCATGAGAAAAGCTAGTATTCAACTTTTAAACAAGATCTCCAGCTGTGAGGAGAGAAGAGATCAATGCTCAGTCTAGATTGAATGCAAAAAAAAAGGCCTGTGGTATGTATACAGCTCTTGCAAAATGAAGACTGCATAGGAGAGACACATTGATATGTGGACTCAGAGAGGGGTGAGTGAGTTCTCGGAGCCAGCATGGCACAGTGAAAAGGGGGATGATGTCCACCCAGCAGGGAGGAATAAACCCTCCCCTGCATTCCGAGAAGTTGAGGAAGCTGGAGAGCAGGTGTGAATCAGCCGAACAAAGGAAGCGATACATCCCCTTTAAAGGGGTTATTTCACCAATAACATTTGTCCCCTATCAAAATCCACAAATGATATTCATAGGACTACCCCTATAACACCTTTTTTAATATTTGTCAGATCGTATAAAATAAACAAAGCGGGGTCGCCCCTAACAACATCTACAACCTCTGAGTTTTCCCCTTTATTCTTTTGTTTGTTTATCTGTAATGACTCAGGAGTCAGAAGGTAGATTCAATGGGTCACCTATGAGTTTTGAATTACACCAAAGAGCTGAGTCTACAGTGTCACCTGTTTTTACCCTTTAATCCCTTGAACGGGTCTGGAAATTTTACTTAGGGGCTCCTGGTTTTAACAATAAATGGTCACCCTCGGTGCGCTACATAAGGCAGTGTTGACTAGGGTGCCCAGGGCCCCCAAAAAATGATTTTGGGGCCCCTCGGTGAAGTTTATTCTTGGGGGCCAGCCCCCAACCCGTATATGACAAAAACAAAGTACCCCGGCTCTTGCATTAAGAGTATGTTCACATGACCGATTTTGACGCTGTTCTTGGCGTTGTTTTCGGAGTGTTTCCACGCCCAAAACAGCATCAAAAAAGTATCTTAAATGCCCATAATTCAATTTTCTTTGTTTCCCTAGTACACAACTTGTAGTTCACACACATGGGGTTTTTCCCGAGCTTTTTGGCCGTTTTTGCTCACAAAAAAAGAGTGTCATGTCAATTCTTGAAAAAATGGCTAGGTGCACATTGTGGCAGTAAATACACGCAATTCCAATCCAGCCCCAACTTTTAACTAAAAAATATCAAAAGACCATGGGAAATTTTTTGGGGAAAAGCATCTCTGCTACTTGGATATAGGGAAATTTTTGGGGTTTTTAGTTCCATTTTTGATAAAAATGTTTAAAGGGGGCCCACCTCCCAATCAGCAAGGGGACCAATACAGGTGGGAACCTACACTAACATAGATGTGAATTAGCCAAGTCCTTCTCTTAATAGATTAAAATGAAGAGGACAAAATAAATTCTTTATGAACAATGCAAATAAGACATGAAGAACATATACATAGAGCATAGCACAATAAGGGCATGTCCCCACGGCCCGGGTTTTTCACCGGGTTTTTACAGAGGGTTTTTCGGTTTTGAAAACCGTCTGTAAACCGGGGTGCCGTTTTTTAAAAAATGGCCCTTAAATGGAAACCCGCGCAAAAACCCCCCTGGTTTTTCCCGGGGCGGAATATGAACATGTTAATGCGAGGGGGGGGTTTTTCCTGCAAAACCGCGGAAAAAGCCTTTCCCCCCCGGGGGGTCATGTCCCGGGGCCCAAAAACAGTGCAAATACCCGTTGGGATTTCTGACCGGTATTTGCACTGTGCCATGTGAATGGCCCCTAACTGGGAAACAGGCAAAAGATTTCTCTATGTAATTTTTTTTTTCTTAGAATTTCAAAGAAAAATTTTTTCACCCAAAAAAATGTTAACAATTCCCCCAAAAACCCAAACTTTTGATTAGTTTTACATCACCCAATCAGATGACTCTTCATGGTCACTAAGGAAGGAAAATTGTATAAGAAGTGAAGGAAAGATGAATGTTTAGAAACAAAAGAGAGAATAGAAAAGTAGAGAATAGAATAGAAAAAAGAACGGAGAGAAGAGAATTGATTAAAATAACAGAGGGAATGCGTAAGGGAATGAATAAGCTGTTGGATGGATGAATGGAGTTAAAGTCATCCATAACTTTGGGGAAAATTTTTTCAACTTGCCCCCTCTGGAAACTAAATAGGCATCCCCAACTTACACTTTTCCAAATTACATTCCCCCCGTTCAAAAGGAGACTTATGGGGCAGCGGGGACTTGTGTTTCCCCGTTTCCCCGCAATAGTAGCTGTGGAAGCAATTCCAGCAGGCCACGCACACTGAGGTGAAAAAAGAAGTAAAATCGCTTTAAAAGGGGCCCAAAACCCCAAAAAAAAAAATGTAAAAAAAACTTCCTGCATATCCAAAACTAAAAAAAAAAAAAACCTTTTGTCTGGGGTTACAATTAATAAAAATACCTGTTCTGACTTATTACAAATTCAACTTAAGAAAAAAAAACCACAGTCCCCCATCCCCTTCATAACCCCGGGGCTGCCTGTATAGGCTTTCTCTGAAAAGAAGGTTGCGTCTTGGGATTTTTACCCGTCAATGGGAAAAGTTTGGCACTTTTTCCCTAGTTCTCTCACATAGACTATAAAGCAGTGTATCCCTCATTACCTCACAACACATGCTGGGCTATTTGTTTCATCATTTTGGATGGCACATGCGATGGAGGTTCTGAACATAACATCCAACACAGATGTGAATTAGCCAAGTCCTTCTCTTCATAGATTAAAATGAAGAGGAGAAAATAAATCCTTTATGAACAATGCAAATAAGAAAAAGCTTGCAGAAATCTTTTACCATAAAACTGTGCAATAGTAGCCTCTAGGACATGAAGAACATATACATAGAGCATAGCACAATAAGGGCTTCTCCCCACGGCACAGGTTTTCACCCGGTTTTCACCCAATTTTACAGACGGTTTTCGATTTTGAAAATCGTCTGCAAACCGGGTGACAACTTTTAAAATGGACTTTAAAGGGGTTATCTCGCTACAAAGGTTAGCTTTCAACATGTAGGGAACATGTAGGGAAGACGTTTTCCAAATATATTGCGTTGTTAATTTTTTTTGTTAAGGAGCTGTAAGTGATTTTATCAGCTCCTGTGCTCTGTCTGGTTCCCCAAGTGACCGACCTGTGTACTCCTTCTCCCCTGCTGTTTGTTCTATCTGATAGCAGGGAGTGATATCATCACACAGGTCACACAGCACAGAACTCCGGACAGTGAGAGCTTGTTTGTTATCCAATCTTTCAGACAAAAGCCAGTAATTACTGCTGTTTACTTTAACTCAGAAGTTTCCCTGGTCCTGACAGCAGGAGATTTATCTAATTAGCAGAAGTCTGTATACACAGAGCTCATATGCTAAATACAGACAGCTTGACCAGGAAGTGACAGAGCAAAGCAGCATTATTTCATTCATGCATCCTATGAAACTTTGAGCTGTGACAACACCTTTAATGGAAAACCCGCGCAGTGGTCCTGGTTTTCGGGCGGAATATGAACATGTTAATGAGAGAGGGGAGAAAAGCCTTCCCCCGGCGGCCGTGTGCATGGCACGAAAACAGTGCAAATACTGGTCAGGATTTCTGACCGTTATTTGCACTGTGCTGTGTCAACGGTCCCTAACTGGGAAATAGAGAATGTAGCCTAGATGTAAAAATTGTGCTTCAATTCCATATCCAACAAGTAAAGGATATAACACTAAATCCTTACCTCTCTTCACTGTGAATTAACAAATGCACAATCTGAGCATGAATGGATGTTGTAGGAACTAATTTGAGTAATAAGCCTAAAAGAGGATTAGACATATGTGCAAGCAAAGCAGCCGTCAATGACCGGCACAATGTCTGTGTCAGTGTACGGAGCTCATGTCTGTTTAGCTGGGACACTGACTGAAGTGATTTTCACTCATCATAAACCATATATAAGCTCTGGTTAGTTCTGGATCCATGAGTTATACCTCAAACTCCAGGGCCAAATGCAAAATCTGTGACATGGCCCCCAACTGTGACACTTTATTCATAGATCTAATGATATGGGCCAAAGCAAGGGTGGACATATTGTTGGTACAACCTGTACAGCTGCATGGGGGCCTAGTAAGTAAGGGGGCCCACTGCCACTTTAAACCCAGAAAGCACTTGGGGTATGTTCACACGGCTTATTTTGGGGCACATTATGCTGTGTGTTTCGCGGCGGACTGTGCATAATACATGGGGAAATGCGCCTATAATTCCAGTAATCCATAGTTCTCATAGAGAACATATAACATATAACATATAATCGTATTGTACGTGCAGGGAGATAATTGACATGTCAATTATTTGCGGCGAATATGTGCTGCGAGTAATGCATGTCTATGGGGCTGGGGAGCTGCCGGCCCCCCTGCGCCACGGGAGTACACGTGTATTAGCGCGAGCTCCGAAACACACCATGTACTGTACGCGCCACAGTACATCGTGTGAACATACCCTTACTATTAGATTGCATGTAAGGGCCTAATCTAATACATTTAATAGCTTATTATTACATGTTAGGGAGGGCTTTACCATAAGATATTGGGGAGCAAGGGGCCCTCATACTGCTACTGTGCAGGGGGGGTCTTCTTTGTGTCCACTCATGGGTCATTGGGACCTTTTAGGACTACGAAGGCTCCAGAGCCCAACCATTGCACCTGCTATGCTTACATCCCTGTCTACATTTAGGATTCTTGAATTCCCCCTTCTGTCAACTTGATCTCTTAAGAGGGAGGCTACACAGCTTTTCCAAGCCTAACACTTGATGTTGCAGAAAAGGCTTCAATTTTCACAGCAGTATTGGAATTAGACCACTGCTGATTGGCAAAGGGTTGTCTTCTCCATTGAATCAGGTTTTCTGCTTTATTGAACTGATGGACGTTGGTGTGTTGGGTGAGAAACATCAGAGAAAAAACATCATGCAACCATTGCTGGAAGAACACAAGCTGGGGTGGTATTATGTTCTGGCGAAGGTTTTCGTTGCATTCTCTAGGCCACTTATCTATTTGGAAGGTACTCTCAAGAGATTTGGGCATGAATCCCTCCTTGCAGATCACATACGTCCATACATGCTGATTTTTTTCCCTGGAGTGGATGGCATCTTCCAGCAAGACAATGTAATATGTCACACAGCTAGAAATATCTGACATTGGTTGGAAGAGCATGAACAAGACCTTCAAGTTATACCCTGGCTTCCTAATTCTCCAGACTTGGACCCAACTGAGTATCTGTGGAACAACCTAAATGGGTGTGTTTGTTCTATAAATCTTCGCCCACAAACCCTCCAGCAGTCGGCTCCAGATACTTGTGGCAATCCGCCAGGACCTTATTGAGTCACTCCCAGCCCATCTAGTTGCTGTCCGTACTGCACACGGTGGTTACTCTGGATATTACCTGGGGGTCATAATAATGTGACTCACCCTGTGTATATATACAATTTTATGTGTTTTGCTTGGTATGAATCCTCACCTGAAGGATTAGCATCTTCCATTGTCATTTTCTTGTGACTATGTTAGTTGCCATCTTAACAGCCATTGTGTTCCAATATAAAGAAGCGAGTTGGCAGAGGATGCAGAGAGTGGGTTGACTATGTAAGTTGCGTGCATATATAGATATAATTCACAACACTATGCCAATCTCAGTCCTATTACTGAATCCATGGCAACCAGATAAGGCCACCTTATAAAATGATTTTTCTACTCAACGTGCTCCACCTGAGCCACTCTACTGTATTCTATGGAATTCAAAGAGACATGTCCATACAGTGAAAAAACATATGACAAACCTCCATCTACTCTGCTGCTGATGGACCTCACACACCCCCATCTACCCTGCTGCGATCCCCTCACACCCCTCCACTACCCTCCCTTTTGAGGACCTCACACACCTCCATCTACCTGCTGCTGATGGACCTACCACCCCATCCCCCGCTGCTGAGGGGACCCACACACCCCCAAACTACCCTGCTCGAGGGACTTTCACACCCCCCATCTCCCTGCTGCGATGGACTCCACACACCTCCATCTACCCTGCGTGATGGACCCACACACCTCCAACTACCTGTTTGCTGATGGACTTCACACCCCCATCTACCTGCTGCTGATGGACTCCACACCCCCATCTACCCTGCTGCTAAATGGCATCCCAACACCTCCATCACCCTGCTGCTGATGGACCTCACACACCTCCTCTACTTCCTGGCTTGAATGGAACTCACCACCGTCCATCTACCTAGCTGCTGATGATCCCACACAGCCTCCATCTTACCCTTGCATTTCATGGACTCAACCACTCAACACTACTTCTGTCGCTGATGGAACCTCACACACCTCCATCTACCTGCAGCTGATAGGACTATCACACACCCTCCCATACAACCAGCTGCTGATGGACCTCCAACAACACTCCTCTCCCCTGCTTCACTGATGGACCACAACTCAACTACAACCTCCATCTACTCTGTCTGCTGATGGACCTCACACACCTCCATCTACCCTGCTGCTGATGGACCTCACACACCTCCATCTACCCTGCAGCTGATGGGCTTCACACACCTCCATCTACCCTGGTGCTGTTGGACCTAACTCAGCTCCATCTACGCTGCTGCTGATGGACCCCACACACCTCCATCTACCCTGCTGCTGATGGACTCCACACACCTCCATCGACCCTGCTGCTGATGGACTCCACACACCTCCATCTACTCTGCTGCTGATGGACTTCACACACCTCCATCTACCCTGCTGCTGATGGACTCCACACACCTCCATCTACCCTGCTGCTGATGGACTCCACACACCTCCATCTACCCTGCTGCTGATGGACCTCACACACCTCCATCTACTCTGCTGTTGATGGACTCCACACACCTCCATCTACCCTGCTGCTAAATGGACTCCACACACCTCCATCTACCCTGCTGCTGATGGACCTCAACACACCTCCATCTACCTCTGCTGCTGATGGACCTCACACACCTCCATCTACCTGCAGCTTATGGACTTCACACACCTCCATCTACCCTGCTGCTGATGGACTCCACACACCTCCATCGACCCTGCTGCTGATGGACCTCACACACCTCCATCTACCCTGCTGCTGATGGACCTCACACACCTCCCTCTACCCTGCTGCTGATGGACGGGACACACCTCCCTCTACGCTGCAGCTGATGGACCTCACACACCTCCATCTACACTGCTGCTGATGGACTTCACACACCTCCATCTACCCTGCTGCTGATGGACGACACACACCTCCATCTACCCTGCAGCTGATGGACTACACACACCTCCATCTACACTGCTGCTGATGGAAGACAAACACCTCCATCGACCCTGCAGCTGATGGACTCCACACACCTCCATCTACTCTGCTGCTGATGGACCTCACACACACTCCATTACCCTGCTGCTGATGGACGCCTCACACCACCATCTACCCTGCTGCTGATGGACTCCACACACCTCCATCGACCCTGCTGATGATGGACCTCACACACCTCCATCTACCCTGCTGCTGATGGACCTCACACACCTCCATCTACCCTGCTGCTGATGGACTCTACACACCTCCATCTACCCTGCTGCTGATGGACCTCACACACCTCCATCTCCCTCTGCTGCTGATGGCCTCACACACCTCCATCTACCCTGCAGCTGATGGACTCACACACCTCCATCTACCCTGCTGCTGATGGACCCAACACCTCCATCTACCCTGCTGCTTATGTACTTCACACACCTCCATCTACTCTGCTGCTGATGGACTTCACACACCTCCATCTACTCTGCTGCTGATGGACCTCACACACCTCCATCTACCCTGCAGCTGATGGACTTCACACACCTCCATCTACCCTGCTGCTGATGGACTCCACACACCTCCATCTACCCTGCTGCTGATGGACGGCACACACCTCCATCTACCTGCTGCCTGATGGACCTCACACACCTCCATCTACTCTGCTGCTGATGGACCTCACACACCTCCATCTACTCTGCAGCTGATGGACTTCCACACACCTCCATCTACCCTGCTGCTGATGGACGCCACACACCTCCATCTACCCTGCTGCTGATGGACTCCACACACCTCCAGCTACCCTGCTGCTGATGGACGTCACACACTCCATCTACCTGCGTGATGGACTCACACCTCCATCTACCCTGCTGCTGATGGACCTCACACACCTCCATCTACCCTGCTTCTGAAGGACGACACACAACTCCATCTACTCTGCAGCTGATGGACCTCACACACCTCCATCTACCCTGCTGCTGATGGACGCCACACACCTCCATCTACACTGCTGCTGATGGACCTCACACACCTCCATCTCCTCTGCTGCTGATGGACTTCACACACCTCCATCTACTCTGCAGCTGATGGACTTCACACACCTCCATCTACCCTGCTGCTGATGGACTCACACACCTCCATCTACGCTGCGCTGATGGACTTCACACACCTCCATCTACCCTGCGCTGATGGACTCACACACCTCCATCTTACTCTGCAGCTGATGGACGCCACACACCTCCATCTACCCTGCTGCTGAGGACTCACACACCTCCATCTACCCTTCTGCTGATGGACCTCACACACCTCCATCTACCCTGCTGCTGATGGACCTCACACACCTCCATCTACCCTGCTGCTGATGGACGCCACACACCTCCATCTACCCTGCTGCTGATGGACCTCACACACCTCCATCTACCCTGCTGCTGATGGACCTCACACACCTCCATTTTACCCTGCTGCTGATGGACCCACACACCTCATCTACCTGCGCTGATGGACCTCACACACCTCCATCTTACCCGCTCATAAACCCCTTCCTTTTTGGCTGATGGACCCCCAAACCTATCAAAATGTGTGGGGGGAACAACCCCACATGTGCAAATTACAATTCAAGCCTATGGTTTAAAATAAATTCCCTGTCGGCCCCACCACCCCCATCTTTGGGTTTGTGGGTAAAAAAAAACCCCGGTTGAGGCCCCAAAAACCCATCCTGCCGGGGGGTTTCCCCCCCCCTTTTTGTGTATACCTAACAAACCCCCGCTGTCCCACACACCCCCATTACCCGTGCTGAGGAAATTAAAAACCCCCTTCTCGGGGGACTTAACCCCCTTTCCCCTGTGGGATATCAACATATCTATGGCTAGGACCCCCCCCCCTTTTTACCCTGTGTTGGCCCACACACCTCCTTTCCCTGGGTACTTAACATATACCCCGAAAGGACCAAACCACTATTATCTTAGGAAAAAATAAAGGGGGAACCCCCCCCTTTTTCCCCCCTGTGGTTTAAACCCCCCCCTGGGGGGGGCACCAATTTTTAAACCCCCTTATGGATTTAACCCCTCCATCAAATTTCGGTGCCAACACCCCACAAGCCGGGGCCCAAATTTTAAATTTTGGAAAAAAAATTAAGGGGCTAACCCATCCCCCCCCTTGGGGACTTTTTCCCCCTCCCTGAGGATCCCCCCCCCAACCCCGGGGGAGGACTAAAACCCTATTACCCTGTGTGTGATTTAAAATTTTATGCTGCGATATTCCAAATCCATCACCCACTTGATATAAAACCCCTATACTTTTTAGGGACTAAAATTTATTATTCCCATGGATTTCCCCCTATTAACCTGGGGTTTCAACACCTATCTCGTTTTCGAAAAACATAAACCCCTGCGTAGGACTACAAATTATTGATAAGCTAACATACCCCCGGCAAAGGACCCCCCCCTCCATTATGTGCTGGGGGCTTCAACACTTCATTTTGTGCTTAACCCCCCAAACCCCCCGGGGTTTTTCAAAACCCCTTTATTTTCCAATGGTTTAACACCCCCATCTCCCTGTGCTATACTTAAAAATTTAGGGTGTATTTTTTTTCCCCCCTTACCCCCCCGGGGTTCAAATTTAAAAGGGGATGGTTTAAAATCCTTTTCCCATGGCTTAAAAATTTATTACCCTGCGTGATTTACTTCACAACACCTAAACCCCCTGCGGGCTGAGGTTAACCCCCAAAATTTCCAAATGGCTTCAAACCCCCATTATGGGTTGGGTTAACCCCCCTCCGGGGGGGAAAACCCCCAAAGGGTTTGGTGGGTTTAAATTTCCCTGGGGGCCCCCCATTACCCTGTGTGAGGTCACCCCCTTTTCCAAAAAGGGTGGATTAAACCTTTTCCCCTGGCGTTTTGGTTAACCCCCCCCCACAAAGGTAGGATTCAAATACACCCTCGCGAAAACTTAAACCCACACCCTTGGGGGGGGTTAAACCCCATTATTTGGGGGATTCCAATATCACCCTTGGGCTAGGGTTTTAAAATATCAAAAGGGGGGTTTGGATTAACATCAACCCCCCCAGGACCCCCTTTTTTCCCCCCGGGCGGGGTTAAAACCCCCCCATCCCCGGCTTTGGGATTCACACCCCTCCTTTTTCCCCTGGGGACTAAAACCCCTTAAATTTCGGGTGGTTTTAAAACCCCCTTTTTTGGGGGGACTTAACCCCCCCTTTTATTTTGGGGGGGAAAATATTACCCCCCCCAAAATTAAAATATTAGGGTGGATTCCCCCCAACCCCTTTTTCCCGCGGGATGTTTCCAAACCCCAAAAATTGTGAGGGTAAAAACCCCATTAGGCAAAGGCCCAAACCCACACCCTTTTTGGGCCCCCCCTATCTCCCCTGTTGGGATAAACCCCACCCCCCGCGGATTAACCCCCAACACCCCATTCCCCCGACCCCAACCCCATCCCTGGTGAAACACCACCCCTCCCCCCTGTTTCTGTCTACCCCCTTTAAAATTTTTGCGATTGATCACAATTTCCCCCCTTTGTTAAAATTTTTCCCCCCCCTTTGATTTTAAAATTCCCCCCGTGTGTGACACACACCCCCTTTACCCGGGGAAAGGAACTTAACACCCCCCCTTAGGAAAGGGTTTAAACCCATTACCGGTATGGTTCACACCCCTATTATGGGGGTAACATTTAATGTGGGAGGACCACCCCTCATTCCCCTGCGGGCCCCCCCCCCTTTTTGGGGGGTTAAAACCCCCCCGCTGTTTTGGGAAAAAACCCCTTTTTCCCCCCCATGGACCCCAAATCTAGCTGCGGGGACTTAAAAATTTTCCCGGTAAAAACCCTTTCAACACCCCACCCCCTGTTTGGGGGGGGAACACACCTAAATTCCTGAATCACACTACCCCCCGCTCTATGGCCAAAACCCCCCATTCCCCTGGGGGGATCAAAATCCCAGTGCGAGGGCCCCAAAAAAATACCCCCCGGGGGATAAAAACCCCTTGCGTGTGGCCAAACCCCTTAAACCGGGGTAGGACCACACCCCTTTTCCCCTGGATGAAAATATTTTTTGCAAAAATTTTTTTGAACTTCACACATAAAGGGAAAAGGTTTAAATATTTGGGAGGTTAAATTTTAGGGAAAGGAACCCCCTTTTAAAAGGGGGGATTAAAAAGGTGGGTTAAAAATTAGGGTGAGGTTAACATTTATTATGGGAATGATTTAAAAAACTTTAAAGGGATTAAATATTTGTGGAATTAAAAATTAAAATGTGTTTGGGATTACAATAAAACTATGTGGACTTAAATTTTAAAGGGTGTGGGACTTTTTTTTTGGGGGGTTTAAAATATCTACCCGTGCTTGGCTTAACAATTATGGGGATGGATTAAATTTTTCCCCCCGTATGGATTCAAATTTACCCGGTATTTTCCCAATTTCCAAGGTGATGGAAAAAAATTATGCGGTGGATAAATAGCCCCCGGTGAGGCCCCCCCCCCCTTTTATTTATGGTAAATTTTGGTAATGATAAATCCATTAGGGATGGGGAAACACACACCTCCATCTACCCTGTGTGATGACCTCAAAACACCCTCATCTTACCTGAAGCTGATGGCCCTTCACAAACTCCATCTACCATGCTCTGATGACTTCACACACCTTCATCTACCTGCTGCTGATGGACTTCACAACACCTCCATCTACCCTGCGCTGATGGACTTCACAACACCCCAATCTACCCTGTGCTGATGACTTCACACCCTTCATCTACCCTCTGCGATGACTCACACACCCATCACCCTGCTGCTAAATTTGACTTCACACACCTCATCTACCCTGCTGCTGATGGACTTCACACACCTCCATCTACCCTCTGCTAAATGGACCCCAAAAACACTCCATCTCCCCTGTTGCAAAAGGACCCCACACACCTCCATTACCCGCTGCTGAGGGCCCCACACACCCCATCTCCCCTCTTACCCCAAAACCCCCCTCCCATCTCCCCTGCTCTGATGGATTTCACACACCCCACTACCCTGCTGCTGAGGACCCAAACTCCACTACCTCCATACCCAACACCTACACCCGGCTATGGACCCCCACACCCCTCCTCACCCTGCTGCTGATGGACCACACACCTCCATCTACCTGCGCTGATGGACCTCACACACCTCCATCAAACCCTGCTGCTGATGGACGCTAACACCTCCATCTACCTGCGCTGATGGACTTCAACACACCTCCATCTATCTGCTGCTGAGGACCTCACACACCTCCACTACTCTGCAGCTGATGACTTCAAAAATATCTACCGCCTCCCAAACACCCTCCTCTCTGCATGATGGACTTCCACAACCTCCATCTACCCTGCTGCTGATGGCCCTTCACACACCTCCATCTACCCTGCTCTGATGGCCCTTCACACACCTCCATCTACTCTGCTGCTAAAGGCCCTCACACCCCTCCACCTACTCTGCGCTGATGGACTTCACACACCTCCAATCTACCCTGCTGCTGATGGACCCACACACCTCCATCTACCCTGCTGCTGATGGACTTCACACCCCTCCATCTACCCTGCTGCTGATGGACTTCACACACCTCCATCTACCCTGCTGCTGATGGACTTCACACACCTCCATCTACCCTGCTGCTGATGGACTTCACACACCTCCATCTACCCTGCTGCTGATGGACTTCACACACCTCCATCTACCCTGCTGCTGATGGACCTCACACATCTCCATCTACCCTGCTGCTGATGGACTTCACACACCTCCATCTACGCTGCTGCTGATGGACCTCACACACTTCCATCTACCCTGCTGCTGATGGACTTCACACACCTCCATCTACCCTGCTGCTGATGGACTTCACACACCTCCATCTACCCTGCTGCTGATGGACTTCACACACCTCCATCTACACTGCTGCTGATGGACTTCACACACCTCCATCTACCCTGCTGCTGATGGACTTCACACACCTCCATCTACCCTGCTGCTGATGGACATCACACACCTCATCTACCCTGCTGCTGATGGACCTCACACACCTCCATCTACCCTGCTGCTGATGGACTTCACACACCTCCATCTACCCTGCTGCTGATGGACCTCACACACCCCCATCTACCCTGCTGCTGATGGACCTCACACACCTCCATCTACCCTGCTGCTGATGGACCTCACACACCTCCATCTACCCTGCTGCTGATGGACTTCACACACCTCCATCTACCCTGCTGCTGATGGACTTCACACACCTCCATCTACTCTGCTGCTGATGGACTTCACACACCTCCATCTACCCTGCTACTGATGGACTTCACACACTTCCATCTACCCTGCTACTGATGGACTTCACACACTTCCATCTACCCTGCTACTGATGGACCTCACACACCTCATCTACCTGCTGCTGATGGAGCTTCACACACCTCCATCTACCTGCTGTGATGGACCTCCACACCCCTTCCATCTACCCTGTTGATGGACTTCACACACCTCCATCTACCCTGCTTCTGATGGACTTCACACACCTTTATCTACCCTGCTGCTGATGGACTTCACACACCTCCATCTACCTGCTGCTGATGGACTTCACACACCTCCATCTACCCTGCTGCTGATGGACTTCACACACCTCCATCTACCCTGCTGGCTGATGGACTTCACACACCTCCATCTACCCTGCTGCTGATGGACTTCACACACCTCCATCTACCCTGCTGCTGATGGACTTCACACACCTCCATCTACCCTGCTGCTGATGGACTTCACACACCTCCATCTAAACTGCTGCTGATGGACTTCACACACCTCCATCTACCCTGCTGATGGACTTCACACCCTCCATCTACACTGCTGCTGATGGACTTCACACACCTCCATCTACCCTGCTTCTGATGGACTTCACACACCTCCATCTACCTGCGCTGATGGACTTCACACACCTCCATCTACCCTGCTGCTGATGGACTTCACACACCTCCATCTACCCTGCTGCTGATGGACTTCACACACCTCCATCTACCCTGCTGCTGATGGACTTCACACACCTCCATCTACCCTGCTGCTGATGGACTTCACACACCTCCATCTACCCTGCTGCTGATGGATTTCACACACCTCCATCTACCCTGCTGCTGATGGACTTCACACACCTCCATCTACCCTGCTGCTGTTTGGGACTTCACACACCTCCATCTACCTGCTGCTGATGGACTTCACACACCTCCATCTACCCTGCTGCTGATGGACTTCACACACCTCCATCTACCTTGCTGCTGATGGACTTCACTCACCTCCATCTACCCTGCTACTGATGGTCCTCTCACACCTCCATCTACCCTGCTGCTGATGGGCTTCACACACCTCCATCTACCCTGCTGCTGATGGACCTCACACCCCTCCATCTACCCTGCTGATGGACTTCACACACCTCCATCTACCCTGCTGCTGATGGACTTCACACACCTCCATCTACCCTGCTGCTGATGGACTCACACACCTCCATCTACACCTGCTGCTGGGACTCACACCCCCATCTACCTGTGCTGATGGACTTCACACACCTCCATCTACCCTGCTGCTGATGGACTCACACACCTCCATCTACCTTGCTGCTGATGGACTTCACACACCTCCATCTACCCTGTGTGATGGACCTCACACTCTCCTCTAGCCCTGCGCCTGTGGACTTCACACACCTCCATCTACCCTGCTGCTGATGGACCTTACACACCTCATCTACCCTGCTGCTGATGGACTTCACACACCTCCATCTACCCATCTGCTGATGGACTTCACACACCTCCATCTACCCTGCTGCTGATGGACATCACACACCTCCATCTACCCTGCTGCTGATGGACTTCACACACCCTCATCTACCCTGCGATGGACTTCACACACCTCCATCTACCCTGTGCTAGACTAAACCTCTTTCTACCTCTACTGTGTGATGTTCACCACTCCATCTCCTTGCTGAGACTTCACACCCTCCATCTACCCTTGCTGCTGACCACACCCTCATCTACCCTGCTGCTGATGGACTTCACTCACACTCATCTACCCTGCTGCTGATGGACTTCACACACCTCCATCTACCCTCGTGATGGACTTACACAACCTCCATCTACCCTGCTGCTGATGGACTTCACACACCTCCATCTTACCCTGCTGCTGATGGACTTCACACACCTCCATCTACCCTGCTGCTGATGACTTCACACACCTCCATCTACCCTCTGCTGATGGACTCCACCACCTCCATCTACTCACTACTGATGGACTTCAACACCTCCATCTACCCTGCTGCTGATGGACTCACACCCTCCATCACCCTGTGCTGATGGACTTCACACACCTCCATCCCCTGCTGCTGATGGACTCACACCCTCCATCTACCCTGCTCTATGGACTCCACTCACCTCCACTACCTGCTGCTGATGGCTTCACACACCTCCATCTACCCTGCTGGATGGACTTCACACACCCCATCCACTGCTGCTGATGGACTTCACACACCTCCATCTACCCTGCTGTAGGACTTCACACACCTCAACACTCTGCTGATGGACTTCACACACCTCCATCTACCCTGCTGCTGATGGACTTCACACACCTCCATCTACCCTGCTGCTGTGGACTTCACACACCTCCATCTACCTGCTGCTGATGGACTTCACACCCTCAATCTACTCTGCTTCTGATGGTCTTCTCACACTTCCCTCTACACTGCTGCTGATGGACTTCTCTCAGGTCCATCTACCCTGCTGCTGATGGACTACACACACCTCCATCTACCCTGCTGCTGATGGACTTCACACCCTCCACTACCCGCTGCTGATGGACTTCCAACCTCCATCTACCCTGCTGCTGATGGACTTCACACACCTCCATCTACCCTGCTTGATGGACTTCACACACCTCCATCTACCCTGCTGGCTGTGGACTCTGCACTCACCTCCATCACCCTGCTGTGAATGGACTTCACACACCTCCATCTACCTGCTGCTGATGGACTTCACACCCCATACTACCCTGCTGTGATGGACTTCACACACCTTCATCTACCCTGCTGCTGATGGCTTCACACACCTCCATCTACCCTGGCTGATGGACCTCACACACCTCCATCTACCTGCTGCTGATGGACTCACACACCTCCATCTACCTGCTGCTGATGGACTTCACACACTCCACTACCCTGCTGTGATGGACTTCACACACCTCCATCTACCCTGCTGCTGGACTTACACACCTCCATCTACCTGCTGCTGATGGACTTCACACACCTCCATCACCTCGCTGCGATGGACTTCACACACTCCATCTACCCTGCTCTGATGACTTCACACACTCTCATCTACCCTGCTGCTGTGACTTCACACACCTCCATCTACCCTGCTGCTGATGGACCTTCACACACCTCCATCTACCCTGCTGCGATGGACTTCACACACCTCCATCTACCCTGCTGCTGATGGACTTCACACACCTCATCTACCCTGCTGCAGATGGACTACACACACCTCCATCTACCCTGCTGCTATGGCTTCACACACCTCCATCTACTCTACTGCTGATGGACTTCACACACCTCCATCTACCCTGCTGCTGATGGACATCACACTCCTCCATCTACCTCCTTGGACTCACACACCTCATCTACCTGCTCTGATGGACTTCACACACCTCCATCTACCCTGCTGCTGATGGACTCCACACACCTCCATCTACCCTGCTGCTGATGGACTCACACACCTCCATCTACCTGCTGCTGATGGACTTCCACACACCTCCATCAACCTGCTGCTGATGGACCTCACACACTCATCTACCCTGCTGCTGATGGACCTCACACACTCCCATCCCTCCTGCGGATGGACTCACACACCTCCATCTACCCTGCTGCTGATGGACTTCACACACTCCATCTACCCTGCTGCTGATGGACCACACACCTCCTTCTACCTGCTGCTGATGGACTTCACACACCTCCATCCCCTGCTGCTGATGGACTCACACACCTCCATCTACCTGCTGCGATGGACTTCACACACCTCCATCTTCCTGCTGCTGATGGACCTTCACACATCTCACTACCCTCGCTGATGGTTCACACACCTCCATCTACCTGCGCGATGGACTTCACACACCTCCATCTACCCTGCTGCTGATGGACTTCACACACCTCCATCTACCCTGCTGCTATGGACTCACACACCTCCATCACCCTGCTGCGATGGACTTCACACACCTCACCTACTTTGCTGGATGGACTCACACCACCTCCATCTACCTCTGCTGCTGATGGACCTTACACCCTCCATCTACCCTGCTGCTGATGGACTCACACACCCTCCATCTACCCTGCTGCTGATGGACTCACACACCTCCACCCTGTCGATGCTCAACACCCCATCTCCCTGCGCTATGGACTCACACACCTCCTCTCTGTCTGAGTGACTTCACACACCTCTCCACCTGCTGCTGAGGACTTCACCACCTCCATCTACCTGCTGCAGTTGACTTCACACACCTCCATTCTACACCTCACACACCTCATCACCCTCCTGATAGTTTCCCAATTTCCTACACGCTGTGCTTACCTCTGCTGACCACCCTTCACACCCTCCTGTACCCCTGATGGACTCTCACCACCCTCCATCTACCTGCTGCTGATGGACTTCACACACCTCCATCTACCTGCTGCTGATGACTTCACACACCTCCATCTACCTCTGCTGATGGACTTCACACACCTCCATCTACCCTCTGCTGATGGACTTCACACACTCACCTCCTTGCTGCTGATGGACTTCACACACCTCCATCTACCCTGCTGCTGATGGCCCTCACCACATCCATCTACCCTGCTGATGGACTTCACACACCTCCATCTACCCCTGCTGATCGGCCTTACACCACCCCATCCCTGTCTGATGGACTTACACCCTCCATCCCCTCCCTGATGGAGTCACACACCCATTACCCTTTCTGGATGGACTTCCAACCCTCTCCGCTGCTGATGATCACCACCCCACTACCTTCTTGGTAAACTTCAACCCTCCTTCCCTGTTTAAAACACACCCTCCATCTCCCCCTTTTGATCCCCCACCTTTCCAAGACTTCCCCAACCCCACACCTCCCTTTTGGGCTTCCACAACCTCATCACCCTTTTTAAATTCCTCCTTTTCCCCCCCTTAAACCCCACCTCCCCCAACCCTGCAGAGGGGACTTCAAACCCTCCACACCCTTTGATGCTTCACACACCTCCCTCTCTGTGTATACTCCACCTCCACTAACCTGCTTGATGGACCTTCACACCCCATCTACCCCGGGATGGACTCACACACCCCCTACCGGTTTATGGCCTTAAACCCCTTTTTGCCTTAAACCCAACCCTCTCAACCCTCTCCCTCAACCTCCATTCCTCCTTCAACCACCCCCTTCCCTCCTTTTGGGGCCACACCCTCCTCCCGCTGCTGATGGTTCACCCCTCCACTACCCGCTGCGGACAAACCCACCTCCTTTTCCCCCGGATGGCTTCACAACCTCCCTACCCCCCGGGGACTTCACACCCATCATTTTCCTGCAGGACTCCACCCCTCTACCCTGTCTGAGTGTCACACCCCACTCCCTCTCACACCTTTTCCCCTTCACCTCTTTTTGGGACCCCAAAACACCTCCACTCCCTCCTGTGGACTTACACACCTCATCTCCCCTTTGCTGATGGACTTCCACCCCCACACTCTCCTGTTGGCTTCAACCACCTCCATCTCCTCCTGTGGATTCCCCTCCACACCCCTGCTGAGGGTTCAACCACCTCCCTCCTCTCTGATGGACTTCACACACTCCTTCCCTCCT
>JAODAL010017907.1:0-76293 GCA_025379985.1 Phyllomedusa bahiana | reverse complement strand
AAAAAGGGGCCCTATTAGACTCCGTCCCTGGCGCAGTTGTTCCCACTGCTTGCGGTGGTCCGAGGGTTCCTAACCGGCCGTTAAAATAATGTAATATGACACAGTAAAATTTGGGAATTTCTATGCACGATTAAAATAAAATGCCGAAGGCCCCTTTTTTAACACTTTTGTGTCAGGTGAAGGATTCCACACAGTTTTCCCATAACAGCTTCTCAGATTTTTCACAGGAACATGAAGAGTGATCCAGGATGAGCCCCCCAACCACTATACAGAAGGAAAAAAGAACAAATGTGAAAAAGATTAACCCCATAAACCCCTTTAAAACCCCCTTTAAACGACTTAGACTTTCCATTTCCAGGTCGTTTGGGGGAACCCGGGACGTATGGTAGGGTCCGAGGATCGCGCGACCTTTTTAAAGCAAGTGGCGCGTGGGCGCGGGGTGTAGTGTATATTACAGCTGACTCCCGCAGCGTCCCCCCCGCCCCCGGATCGCCCCGGGGGGGGGCCGGAAAAACCCTTTAATTATCGCGACCATGGGTGCAAAAACTAAGGGAACGCGGGAGGAGATCGCTCCCCTGCGTTCTGGGGGGGCAGCCGCAGGGATCGGGCGATCCGTGCGTCCTGCCCTCTGAGGACGCACGGGGAGAGAATGCCTTCCGGGTTGTCTGTGATGTCCATGCCCGGGGGCCCTGTGGGAGGGCCCGGGGCATGTACTGACAGTTGTCATGGACCAGTCATAGAAACAAGCTATGCACTGATTCCTTTTAAATGAGAGATCAAACGATCTCTCAATCAAACCCCTAGGGGGGAAAAGTAAAATAAAAATGTGAAAAATAAAAAAATAAAAAAAAAAAAAAGGGAAAAACAAGTAAAACACAAACCGAAAAATAAAAAAAAATACGTACCCCCCTTTTCCCCCTTTTACAAACGCCAATCCCCCCAAAAAAGATCAAAAAATAAAGTACGCATATTTGGTTTCCCGCGGCGAAAAGACCTCCCCCTATAAATCTGTATTTTAATTAAACCCCGTATGGGAACCCCCGAAAAAAAAAACAAAAAAATATACAGAATTAAATTTTTGTTCTTTTCCCGCGCACATAAAATGGAAAAAAAAAGCGATAAAAATCCTAGAAAGCCAAGTTGTACCAATTAAAACGTCAGTTCCCCCGAAAAAAAAAAGTCCTTTACAGTCGTATACGGAAAAAAAAAAAAATGTATAGCTCTCAGAAGTTGCGATAAAAATATTTTTTTAACACTAAAAACACTTTTCTTTTTTTTTTAAAGTGTTTAAAACATAAAAAAAATATTTAAATGGGTATCGCCTAATCGTGGGCCCCCCAAAGAGTAAAGTAATTATCACGGTACTGAGGGGGAGCCCTGTTAAAAAAAAAAATAAAAAAATACTGGGGATTGCAGTTTTTCTTCCCCCTGGCCCCAAAAAAAATGGTTTTAAAAGCTTAAAAAAGCCTTGTCCCCCCAAAATATACTAATAAAAACGTAAAAACATCTGCAAAAAAAAAAGTCCCTACACAGCTTAAGCACAAAAAAATTTAAAAGTATGGCTCTCAATATGGCGATGCAAAAAGTTTTTTCCCTGGTTGAATAAAAGTGTTTTTTTGATAAAAGCAGTAAAACAAAAAAAAAATATACAATTTGGGTATCGTGTAATCGATTGCCCTGCTGAGAAAAGCACCATGTCATTTTACCGTCAGTGACCGCTAAAAAAAATAAAAAAAAAAAACCTCCAAGATTGCTGTTTTTGTTCAAAAACATTCAGAAAATGTTTAAATTAAAAAGTGATAATGCTATTTGCCCCCCAATGGTACCAATAAAAACTTCAACTCATCCCGCAAAAACAACCCCATACACAGCTTGCACACAGCAAAAAAAAAAAATTTTTAGGGGCGTCAGAATGGACAACATAAAAAGCGCAAATTTTTTTTAGACGTTTTCTATTGTCAAAGTAAAAAAAAACGAAAAAAATAATAAAATCATATCATTGTAAATTTTACCGCCCCCATAGTAAAGTTTCACTCTTTACCTGCCGGCGAATGCTGTAAAATTTAAACCAAAAAACAATACCGAACTGCGTTTTTCCCCCCCCCCCCCATTTTCATTTCCCCAAAGGAAAAAAAAACTATGGGAAAACCGTGATCCAAAAAGCACAGTACCCCCTGATGAATCCGATGGGGTTGAATCCCCAAAATGGGGCGACTTCGGAAGGTTTTGCCCGTTTGCTACTTTGGGGGGTTTGCAGAGGACTGGCCCCACCAAAATCTGCGTTCCAAAAGCCAAATAGGCCTCCCCCTTATACGCCCCGCCCTGGCCCAAAAAGCATTTACACCCAAGTTGGTATTGCCGAACTTGGAAGAAATTTTTTACAAAGTTTTAGGGGGTTTTTTTTTTTCCCGATTTCTTGTATATATGAAAAATTTCAAGCAAAATTTTAGATTATTGATAAAAAAAATTTTTCCAAACCTTTACTAAAAAAAATTTTTGAACAACTGTGGGGTCTATATACCCAAAGCACCCGGATATATTTATTAAAGGGGGGGGGTTTCCATACGGTTATTTAGGGGGGTTTATTTGTTTTGAAATTTGGGGGCCCCAACCTGAAATGGGCCTAAATAAATCGATGAAAAGGACCCCAGAGTATATAGGTGCCCTCATTCTGGGGCTTATGGGTGAGGCAATAATGCATAGGGCCCATATGGGATATCTCTAAAAAAAGGCAGACCTGGGGGGAAATTTTATTAAGTTGCATTTACCTGTACATTTTCCGTATTCCCGTGAATAAAGGTAAATATTGAAATTTTGCAAAAAAAAGTGAAATTTGAAATTTCCCTCCACTTTTCTTAATTTTCTGTGAATATCTGAAGGGTTATAAACTTCCCAAATTGTGTTGTAAAAAAGTTAGGGGTTAGTTTTCAGATGGGTATTAAGGGGTACAACTGCGGCCCCCCCAAAACCCCGTCAGAACTGGGTGGTCCCCAAAAAAATGTATATTGCAAAATTTTTTTAAAATGGAGAAAATTTTACTAAATTTCTAAGCCTCTAAAGTCATAAAAAAAAAAAAAACATTTAAAAATTTTTCCAACCTATAGGGGGCATATGGTAGTGCGTTATAAACTTTTGTGGTGAAATAATTATCTGTCTTGCAGCAGAAATTTTTCAACTTTCAAAAACGCAAATTTTTCCAAATTTTCTGAAAATTTTTATATTTTTACAAACAAAAAGGATTGTATGGATAAAAATTTTTACTAAATTAAAACCACAATGTTCCGGAAAAAAATATTTTCACTGGATAGGTGAAAGTGTCAAAAAGTTATTTCCCCAAAAATTGCACATGTCAGATTTCAAAAATAGGGCTGTGTCAGGAAGGTCAAAACAGGCTGGGTCCTTAAGGGGTTAAACCCTAGTGATTAGCTGTTATCACAGAGATAAGCTATTGCTAGCCACATTAATTCAGTCTTAAAGGGGTTTTGCCACAATGTAATGTTGACGTGGGATCCTCCAAAATGGGTTTTAATCACTTTTCTAAATATATGTGATTACAAAAATTGCAGTCTGAGAGAGCTACAGCCTTCCTTATATGCCCTTGGTTACTTCAAAGCTTCTATTAGATACGACCTGACAAGAGCTGCTGTCTGCTGGCCGGGCTTGCGCAGATCACACTTCTTATCTGAAGAGACTTAGCTGCAAAAGTTTTTAAGGCACCGGGTAGCAATATGTTTTCTTTTGTATACAGAAAAAACTAGTTGTAGTGTGATTAGATTCCTGCTTTATCTGATGACAGAGAACATGAAGAAGCTTTTAAGCTGCTGTGTAGAAAAGCTGTTGTCTTTTGTACACAGAAGCCACAAGTTATAGTTTGATTATTTGAGTGAACATGTCACACGATCCCTTATGCAGCTTTGTGATTTGTGTACATTAGCTTATTAGCAGATAAGGCTCCTCCTGACAGTGCAGTCTGAGGCTGTGTCTGGCTGTATTTAGAATCCACTCTTGTACTGTTTATTATTTCACTTAAGTTTTGAGACGCTCCCTTGGATTCCTCACTGGCCCCCACCCTCTCTCCCCTGCAGCTTCATGACTCAGCGTGATTTGTTGACATTCTGCCTGTGCTAAGGACAGAGATAAGAATCTTTCGTCTCGGCAAATCCCCTTTAAGAAGACGGGTCATGGTTTTTTGTGTGTTATATGTCAAATCTGTAAATGGGTGCCAAGCAACAATGTACAGCTGTTTTTACTTTACCTATCAGCATTTGAGAAACCCTGCTAAAAGCAGTGCTGTGGGGGAAGGATGACGAATCAAAAAGTTTAATCTAACACTAGTCCGTGTATTCATATGCTGTGTGAAGAATGCCAGTACATCATACGAAGTTAAAAAGTAATAAAACTCCCTTAAAGAGATTAATATTCATGTTAATAATTAAATAAAATGAATGATATTAAATAATGAGGCAATAGAGAAAAACAATAAAAATTATCATGTTTGAATAAATAATTTCCATGCAATATAATCAATAAGCTTTTAAATCTTACAAGGTACCCCAGGCATTTAGATTATTCTCTAACCGTTGCAGCTAGTTTCCACCTCTATGTCAGAGCCCCATTATTTTAAAATCTGGCATGTCACTTTATGTGGGAATAACTTTTCAATGTTTTATCTATCCATGTGATTCAGATAACGTTTTCGATAACGTTTTCTTGTGACACATTGGGCCTTATGTATAAAAACTGTCTAGTAGCAAGACTGTCTTTGTTGCCCATAGCAACCAATCAGAGCTCAGCTTTTATTTTTCCAGTGCATTATCTGAAATGGGAGCTGAGCTCCGATTAGTTGCTATGGGCATCAAACACAGTCTTACTGCTAGACAGTTTTCAAGCCCGATGTGCTTTAAAGGGGTTTTGCCACGTGTTGACATGGGATCTTCCAAAATGGGTATTTAATCACTTTTCTAAATATATGTCATTACAAAAAGGGAAGCCTGTGAGAGCTACAGCTTTCTTTACAAGCCCTTAGTTACTTAACAGTTTGCATTAGACATGACCAGGAGAGCTGACAGGCCTCCCTTGCGTATTTGCACTTCTTATCTGATGGCAGGAAACATGAATGAGCAAGCAAGGAGCTGTGGAGAAAGATGTTGTGTCTTTTGTATAGAGAATCCACTGGTTCTAATGTAATTATTTGAGTACACATTTCACAACGCTCCCTTACTGCTCAGCCTCCTTCCTTCTCCCCTGTGAGGCTGTCGTGCTTTGTTTATAGTCTCTCCTGAGCAGATTAAGAGTTAATGAACTCAGTTCGTGGCAAAACCCCTTTAAGTTAATATTACATTTTGGCTGATACAATATATGGTTATGTTTGAAAAATAACATAAATTTATACCGGACAAAGTAGTTTATAACTAGGTATCTACAATATGTCTACTTAAGGTTGGCATAGGTGGTTCACAGGAATGAAAGCAAACTGGAACACAGTAGATGTTCACAGGGAAATATTCAATATTGATTCCCTGAATCTTCCATTTTTAGAGATATACCATATCTGGTCCTAGTGCGCTAATTGACTCAACCACAAGCCTCAGAATAGGAGAAGCACCTACTGGATTTTGGGACTTCATATTCAGAAGAATATATTTTAGACTCCATTTCAGCTAAAGTAACATCCTAAGGTGCTGAAACTCTATAAACACCCCTAAAAGACCTAATTTTGGAAACTACACCCTTTATGGAAGATATCTAGGGGTTTAGTAAGTATTTTGACCCCACAGATTTTTGGGCTGTGAAAATGGAAAATTATTTTTTTTTACAATAATATGCAGATATGTTGAAAATGTTTCATTTTCACAAAGAATCCTGGAGCAAAAGCACCCAAAAATGGGTGCATGGCAGGGTGTATAAGGGAAGGAGCGTTATTTGGCTTTTGGAATGCAGATTTTGGTGTGTGCAATGTCGCATTTACAAAGCCCCATTTTGGAATCATTACCCTTTTATGGAATTTATCCAAGGGTGCATGTTGGGCCCACAGGTTTTTTTTTAGCATTAGACTGTATAAAAATGACATGATAACTTTACCATGTGGGTCTGTACAATAACAATTATATAAATCTTATATATTTTTTATGTTTTTCTACTTTTACATGATAGAAATTGCAATTTTATGTCATCAAATTCTGACAAGAAACAACTTTGCTATTTTTTTGTATGTAGGAGTAAGGGATAGTTTTTAGTAGGATTAGTTGTCGTTTTCATTGGTACCTTTTTGGGGTTCATATGTTGCTTTTATCAGTGATTTTCAAGTATTTTGGAAGACAATGAACAAAATACAGCAATCCTGGTAGTGTTTTTTATTTTTTATAGCAGTCAACATGTAGTGTAAATTACTTATTAACTTTACTCAGTAGTTTATTATGATTACATGTTTTACTGCTTTTACACAATAAAAACACTTTTATCTAAAAAAGAAAACATGTTTTTGTGTCATCATAATCCGAGAACCATAACTTTTTTATTTTTCTGTTTACAGAGCTGTGTAGTAGCTCGTTTTTTGCAAGATGAGTTGACATTTTTATTGATACAATTTTGGGGGGAAATCTGTCTCTTTATTACCTTTTAATCAGTGTTTAGGAGGCATGATAAAAAAAAATGCAGCAATCCTGGTAGTGTTTTTATTTTTTTTACAAACACTTCATGGGTAGTATACATTGCATGTTATGGGAGGTTGTTGGGGGTTTTTTTTGTTGTTTGTTTTTACTTATTTCCATACTTTTTCATTTTTCTTTTACTGGTGACTAGACTTAGCAATTGCTTAACTGTGCTGTTATGTATTATATAACTGTCAATCATCATGCCCGGCCAAATTCAGAAGCCTTTGTAAGGCTTATTATTTTACTTTTTGAGGAAACTGAACATTGTTTTGTTTTGTTTTTTCACTCATAGCCTTAAAAAAATTTTATTATATGTTATAAAGACAGGAGTTAACAAACAGGAGGCCTTTGAAAGAGTGCTTGTCTGCTGGATAAGTTGCCCTCAGTCACCACCAGAAGGAGAACAATATTAAGAAAAAACTAAAAATGTAGCATACCGGCTAAACAGGTTGTGTCTGCCTCAGGGTTGTGGAGTCGGAGTCGGTGCCTATTTTGCAGGACTCGGAGTCGTCATAAAATGGACCGACTCCCAAAATATATAATAAGTTGGTCCAGTTAGTTTGATGTAGTGCAAAGAGCAAGAGGAAATGGGGCCGGCCAGTGCTACTGCTCCCATATCTTCAACCTCATCACATGAAGAGTGTAATTGATGACATGGAGCAGGCAAAGTGCTGCCACAGGGGAAAAGATTCTGCTCCCAAGGCAAACAGAGTTCAACCATAAATCAAAACTGACTGTGGCTGAGGCAATTCATTTATACCCTGACATTGTTAGAGATGTTGCCCATGTGGTCACCGCTTTGCCCCCCACCCAAGTTAGTGTAGAGAGGCCGTTCTCTATCCTGGAAATAATGAGATTAGATGTGAGGTCATGTATACAGGATCTGATGGAGGCAATACTATTTCTCAGAACAAATTCAGAGACTTCACAAATGTTCCTGCAGTGTTTTGCATATTTAAATTTTTTTTATGTCCTAGAGTCATATCCAATAAATATATTTTACACTGACAAGCAAAATGGTAACAATGTTTTGAACTTGTGACTTTCAAGCTCCATATCTCACCATCCACTACAGCTTTGTACATGAGGCTACTGTAATTTTATATACAGTCATCTTACCGATCTTATACATAAATTTGACTTGCAAGTATTTAGCATCTGCTGAGTTACAGTTTTGCTCCTAAAATCAAAGTGTTAATTTTTATTATTTTGTTAGCATTTGAGAAATCCACCTTTGGTTTTCAATACTGCCTGAATCCTTCTGGGCTCTGAATCAGATTCAAGCACATCTTGATCAAAATCTGATCCCAGATCTCTTCTACACATTCCCAATGTTGGTGCAGACTAGACTTGGATATAAATACAGCTTTTTCTTCAACTCTATCCACAAGTGTTCATAAGATCAAAACATTGTTACCCTTTTGCTTGTCTGTATCTGTTCTACCTAAATAGCTTGATTATTGTAACATAAGGTGATAAACAGCCTGATGTTACTATTTTACTACAGTAAAGTTATCACTTAAACATGCGCCATGTATGAGGGAGTCGGGAGTCAGAGGTTTGGGAAATTGAGGAGTCGAAATCAGGGCTTCGGCTTGAAGACTCCACAGCCCTGTTGTGCCTCTTGTGGACATGCAGCTAAAACTAGGCAGATGAGTGTCTACAGGAAGGATATGACTTGAGCATCATTTTTCGTTTAGTGTCGCCTAATAGTGGCAGATGCTATATCCTCTGTCTTCTGGCTCAGTTCTTGAGATGGAGAAGACTGACACACAGTTACGTTTACCAATAAGGCATATGTAGCCCAAAATGGTACAAAAAATGTAAATATAGCTCATCTTCCAAAAAACCTGGTCATGATGTGGCTAGGTCAATGGTAAACTGAAAAAAATTGTGGGTCTTTGAATGAGGGGGCAGAAAATATTTTTTTTCATAACATGCTTGGTACACAAAAACTTAAAAACAATGTAAATGTACTACGATCATATGGTTCCATTCTCCTTAAAAAAAAAACAGTGGCCCATATTAACTATCACTAGTTAAAAGTTAGTAAGGGTAGACCTAGAAGGTCTAAGAGCTTCCAAATAGAAAATGCTGCTGCTCAGGTACAGAGAACAGAAGCTACATAAACCACAAATTAGGCCCAAATTACATCTTGTTTCTGGTCCTCATACATTGTAGACCACATATTTGTGTCCAATAAACAAGGGGCCTCATGTATGAAAACTGTCTAGGTCTGAGACTTTCTTTGTTGCCCATAGCAACCAATCAGAGCTCATAACAACCAATCAGAGCGCCCCTTCCATTTCATATAGAGCTCTGAGAAAATGAAAGGGGAGGTCTGATTGGTTGTTATGGGCAACAAAGAAAGTCTTAGACCAAGGCAGTTTTTATACATGTACCCCAAAGTGTATACATTCGGTATATAGGCAAATAAAGTTAAATTTAAACTATATTTGCCCTATTGAGTTATCTTACCCGGTCACTGTATCTGTAGGGATACGTTTCTCATGATATCCCAATAGATCCCACAAACAGGGACCAGAAACACGGTGTGAATGGGACTGGAGCGCAGAAAACATCATAGTGAGATTTTTCATGTATTAATTTTAATGTTTATAACATAGGAAAACATTACTGGAATGGCAATATTACATTGTGTGGGCAAATTAAAGAACTGGGCAGAATCGGCTACACAGTCCAAATGTATGCTCATTATTACTTTACTACTGCATCAATAGTCATATGTAACTGACTCATACAATAAAGGGTCTTATACTAGAAAATGTCATTATATTAACTCCATAAGGAGTTAAGGCCTCGTTTTAATTTAATTTATTTTTATACACTCAATCATTATGGTTTATACAGAAATGGAAGTTACAGCAAAAATAAACCAAATTTACCTTCACTTTCAAATTTTGTTGTTAAGTTTAAAAACTATGTTAATTGTGATGTTATGTTTACAGAATACCAAATGTGTATTGCTAAAGTTTTACAACAATTATTGAATAAATATTATTTTTATTTAAAATATTGTTTTATTTTGTTTGTCTTGAAATATTAATAATATATGTACATCAAAGTAACGCCCAGCGAGACACAGAAGAAAAGACTTAGAGTAATGGACTTATGGCATCATATACTACAGGTTAGGCCTAGGAGGTAATTACATTATTACATCAAGGCACCCAGGTGAATAAAAGGGAATGTGTCTTCAGAAGATAAGTTGTTGTTTAAATCTGTTTTTATATTAAATATGTTTTTGAAGAATTTTTTAATCTTCTATTTTGTTACATATAAAAAAAAATCTGAAATCTTTCAGCTCTTACTCTTGGGACTAAGTCTAAACAATAGGCTGACACTTCCCTTAATAGAGATCATCATCAGAAGGGTTTACAAAAAATGGTGAAACCAATGTTTGGATAACACAGATTTTAACACTTTGATCAGGTGATGGTCACAACACCTCTCTGTCCTCTCCTTGCACGGTGACTTTTGCAAATGTCACACAGCATGCCCACAACACTCTTCTTTACATGTCATTTAGTTATGCTTAGACTACAGGTTCCTATAGTACATGCAACTGCAAAAAGCATATAACAAGATGGATGTCTGTATAATCATATACAGAAAATACAATAATATCTACAGTCAAAATTAAAATGGATAAGAAGAAAAGAATATATATATGAATAGATTTGAAGTATGTTTCCCTTACCAGGAACATCTAAGAAGAGCCTTCAACAGTCAGTAACATTGCAAGGTCTTCTATATCAAATAAGAATGGGAAGGACATAAAAACCAACAAGGACTTTCATTTGATAAATAAATGTTTTACAGATCTCTGCAAGTCTAAATTATATGTGAGAAAATCAACATGTGTTGTCTTTTTAACACAGCAACTATAAGGGAGAGCAGGGAGGACTCCCCTATAACCCATAGAACAAGATACGGGTTCACCCATCAGAGGTTAAAATAAGTGCCTGTAAATGGTAGAAATAGGAGGTGGAGAAGATTGAGAACCTCAGCACTGGACAGACCTACTTAAAGGAGTTAGGGTCAGTCCACACGGCAAGGTTTTTGGTCAGATTTTCAGGCGGTTTTTGGGTTTGAACACCGTCTGAAAATCAACCAGCAACCATCTCCATAGACTTTAGTGGAAAATCCGTTCAGAAGTCCACACTGAACGGATTTTCCGTCGTAAACGAAAATGAAAATCCTATATACATCAGTACAATAGTAGTGCTGTATATAAGACAAGGCATTGTATCAGCTAGTGGTCATGTACCCTAGAGGGACTTAAAGAGAACCTGTCACATAGTTTTTGCCCCCCTGGCTGAGAACAGAACAAGGTAGTGTCAGACATGCTGCTTCCAGTGCTGTGTCCCTTATTCTGTAAGATGCTGTAGTTTTCGTGTATTTAAAGCTGAAAGACTGAGAGAACAAGCAGCAGGACACAGGAGCAGAGCCAAAGAAACGATCCAGCTTCCCAAGAACCTGCCAGGCTTGGAACTGAGAGTGTCCAGAGACTTAGGAGAGCCTGACTGCCTACACAGACGTTGTCCGCCGAATGAGAGCCCCGGACAAACAGGACAAGCTGCCGAGACAGAGAGGACCATCTGCAGCCAGACCATCCACTCCATCCATAAGGATCTGCATCTGAGGACAGGAGTTGCCGGCCATCTTTAAGGTACCTCAGTGGATGCGTGCACGCCAACGAGCTCAGAACTGTGTGAAGGCCTGCTACTAGTTTAGTTAGGTTAGGTTCAGTTACAGGCCAAAGGAGGGTTACCCAACTACACCTTCCTGTTCAGGACTTGGAAAGAGTTTGCTAACACACCGTTATCCACGTGAACCAGTTCACCTGTGAGAGAAAGTTTTGTGTCACATGTGCCTTTGGGGGGGGGAAGCGGGTAGAGTAATTTAAGTTGTAATAATGGTATTAAAAGGTAAGGGGTTATCGGCCTTTCCGAACCCCACTGGTAGGTAAAGTTATCAGGCATCCAGAGGATACACTCCTGGCGGCGCGCTGTGCAGCACAGGGGCCCAAGATATGTATTTGTATATCTGTGTTTGGGGGATCTGTTCACTATCTTGTTTCAGAAAGTTCAGTAAAACAACCTGTTGTTGAGCCAGTGTTGGAGTCGTGTTCTTTGTCCGTGGCTTCGCTGAATTCCGGTAAACCTGCCCTCGGTACTCGGCTTACATACTGACCAAAGGTCACTCCCTCTGATCCCGAATGTTTAAATTTTTAGACACCGTGGTGCACATTCCTATTCCCGGTACGACCATCACCACCTGCGTGCGATGAGGTCGTCATGTCTGCCAGAAGATAAAGGCTGGTGCCAGATTGACATGTCTAGGTCAGGACAGGACCTCACCATTCTCCATACACCATCAACACAAGAAATAAAATAAAGCTGGTGCATGGAAACCCCTAATCACATGGTCAGGGATGGCAACTGATTCACTTTTACAGTATGGAACAAGTGTATGCTGCTACTATGTCAATAGAGCCTGGAATGCTGCCATACAGTGATTGAATAGTGGTGAGATACCACTTCGCTTTCTGCAGTTCTATAATAACTGTTTATCACAGAAAGCTCAGTAGTTACGTGTCTCTTGCACACAGGAAACAACTCTGTGTGGAGCTCAGGAGATTGTGTCATCAGAGGTGTGGATATTTTCAGGGCAGCCATTGAAGCTGCAGAGTTGGAGCTGGCAATTTCATTCAGTGACAGAAGGTGGCACCAGCTTGGAAGAAACCCAGGAAGAGAAGGAACGTGGGAAACACTGAGGAAGGAATCAGTACCATGAGAGCATTGGAATGTAAATGTGTGGTAGTGAGTGAGGCAGTTGCTCAGGCTTGGATTGGCCCAGAGCATGGAAGACCTGAAGTTTCTTTTAAACTGCATACACATTGTTAGGAGAGGAAGAAAGGCAGAGAAAGAGTCAGAAAATATAAGAGAAGAGAATAAGGGGCATATGCAGTAGCTGTAGGGTGGGCCCCAGAATCAACTCCACAGAATGAAATTCTGCTGGTTGGCCCTGGACACCTCAGTCCGCCACTGCTGGTGTCTCAGAAAAGAAGGGACATTGGGGAAAGGGTATAAAGAGAGAATCAGTGCAAGCAGTTAGTAGATGATGGCACTGAGAAAGAAAAAGAGACAATCATACAGTGAAGGATCACGGTTGGATGGAGAGTAAGATTCCGGTCCCACAGGCATGACACTAAGGACTGTGTCCATGAAAGAAAAGACACGAGAGACTGTCATATAGTTATTATGGTTTCAACTGTTCGGGTATGGTCACATGATGTACTGTGGTGCGTACAGTACACACGCGCAGTACATCCTGTCTTTTGGGAGCTCGCACTGATACGCGGGGGGAGGGGTGGCAACATTGACATTCATTACTCACGGTGCGTATTCGCCACCAATAATTGACATGTCACTTATCTCCCCATGCGTACAATACGATAGTTTTGTACAAGCAGGGAGAGAAGGCGTAATCCATAGTTCTCTATTAGAACTATGGATTACCATAATTTCTGCGCGCATCTCACCTGTATTTGAGCGCAAATACGCGGTGAATTGTGCGCCAAAATTACACCGTGTGAACATACCCTTAGTAGTTTAACCCATTGCTAACACTCCTTAATAAAAATGACTAAAATGCACTGGTTATGTTGCTTGACACCTACCTGATCCAGTTAATACAAAGCCACTTTTAACATGAGGGAGGCAATAGGGCATGCACTGAGACAGGTTGGAAGGGAGGAAAATAGACAAAGTAAATGAAATAATCCCAGGGCTTTGTAGATTTATTGGCAAATAAAAGCCTGTTTAAAACAGGAAATGCTACTGGTTGGCTATAGAGAAGGGAAGCTACATACAGCACAGCACAAATTAGCCTCCTACCTTTAGTTTGTACATGAGATCTTTCAATTCGCACAAATATTTTAATTGTATGGTACCTGTTTGCAGAAACCAGAGTAAATACAGTGTTATTGGGCTTCAGTTAAAAAGCCTAATCCAAAATGAATCTATGTATAAATAGAATGTGTATCTCATAAAAAGAATGCCAATACATCATAGTAAATTGAAAAGTAATAAAGTTACCCTAATGAGAGAAATTACTGTTAAGAATAGATAAATAAAATGAATGATATTAACTAATGTTGAAATTAACGAACAATAAACATGATCATCTTTGAATAAATCATTTGATGAATTTAAAATGAAAACATATTAGGTGTTCGTGTACTCTAATATATCATACAATAAACTTATCCCACAAATTAAAATTAACAATGAACAGTGTAAAAAATAATGGAAAAAATACTTTTTCCTGTATCCTGCAGTTAAAAAATTCATACTAATTAAACATTAATTTATATATACCCCAAAATAAAGCCTACATCTTGTACTGCAAAACATAAAACTTCAAAATAACTATGTAGTCATAAAAGTTATGGCTGTTGGCATGTAAGGAAGCAGGAACAAAAAGATCTCACTGCTTCTTGAAACAAAATAAATTCTGCTACTCTCTGAGTTTATTGGGCGACACAGAAAAGTGTGGGTATAGACAGCTGTCACGAGGAGGAGACACTTGCTAAAAGTATAATCTTCTCCAGCACAATCTATACTTCTCCTTCAGAAACTGAGCTAATCAGTTTGTATAGAAGTAAAAGGAGCTTCAAGAAGAAGCCAACAGCTCAGAACCAAGAATAAGAAGAGCCCAGAAAAAAAATCATTACATGGCTTAAAAAAAAACCATAGGGAAAAATATGTTGGTAGAAGCTGTGAACTTCAATGAGCTCCATTAGAAATGGCTTTTTAAGGTGAGCAACAGAAATAGTCTTTTTTCACTTGAATCTTTCAGGGACAAGCAAGACTGAGACAACTTTAAGCAGTCCCAAGGGCAGGGAACACAAAAATTGCACAGGTGCTACTACCAGTAAAACATTTGTGGCCTGGAAAACCATCTGAGGACACCAAGGTGTGCACCCTATAGAAATGCAGTAGGGAGGGCTACTAGGAGCTCTATATAACTAACTACTTAAAGGGGCCCCATTTAAAGTTAGGTATTTGTGTTGTAAATTCTAGAGGGACGACTGGTGGCCAAGAGAAGTCATCATGGTCGCCTAGATCAGATGGAGAAGAATAGGGAAAGTGAACGACTCATCAGACAAGAAGTCACCCGTGAGTCACTAAATGCAACTACATGTTTACACTTGTAATAATCACTAGATGGTGACTGTATGGTGGAAATATGGGGGGTGGAGACGAGGTTGGCAGGGGGAGAGTCCAGACACTTCAGCTGTAAGGGGCCCTAAAATTTCTCGGGTGCAGTTTCAGCACTCAATCTCTAAAAGGTTCGTCATCACTAATCTAGGATATACCAAATTAAAATAACAGTGCCAGTTTCTTAATAGAGTTTTGCACTTACTAGGACTGCATAAGTCAGCAGTTAATGAGAGCATTCAGTCTGATGACAGCATACATGTCTCGTCTTCCTAGCCATTATTGTGCTCTCTCCTTCCCTGTCAGGGGCGACAGAAGAAGAGATGCAAGAAGATCTGTATGGAATGGGGGTGGGCAGTATTAATGTTTATACTGGGAGGCTGCTGTGTGGTAGTCAGGGGGGCTTAAAGGGATTTTGCCATCATAGACATTGATGACATATCCTTAGGCTATCCACCTCTGAGACTTGTATCTATCTCCAGAACTGGCTCCCAATTGGGCAAGTGCAGCCCATTTACTTTCATTTCAGTGGGAGTCCTGAGTGCAGGCGAATGCAACAGTTTAGCTGTACTTGGAACTGACATTGAAATAAATGGAGAGTGGCTGCGCTTGTGCAGTCACTTCTCCATTCAGAACGGGGTGATAGGAAATAGGTGTGGGTCTTAAAAGTGGGACCTGCACCAATCTGACCTTGATGGCAAAACAACTTTAAGGGTCAATTAGACCCTGTGCTGCTTAGAATTTGTTAACACCACCTGTTTGTGGTACACATTTAGGAATCTCTGAAAATACCATATATGGCCAATGTATGTCACTCTTTCCCAGGCAGTACCATATGTCAACCTCATCAGAGAAAGTTTCACCCCACAGTCCCCACTGCCCACCTCTATATCTCCACTATCATCACCACCCACCCTTACCCTAACACAGTCCCCAGTGAACACTTTCATAACCTGCTTTACCACTGTTAGCCACGATAACCTTTCCTCTCTAGTGTCCAAATCCAACCTCACTACCTGTAACCTTGACCCACTGCCATCCTACCTCATCCCAGACCTCAGCACTGTTATCTTTCCAGCCCTCACCCACCTTTTCAATCTATCATTAACCTATGGCATCTTCGAGTCCTAATTTAAACCATCACACCCATCCTTAAGAAACCATCTCTCGACCCCTCCGCACTGTCCGAGGATCGTCCCATCTCACTGCTTCCTTTTGCATCCAAACTCCTCGAGCAGCATGTCTATCTTCAACTGTCCTCCCACTTTTCCTCCGACTCTCTCCTTGACCCACTCCAATCAGGCTTCCGACCCAACCACTCCACTGAAACTGCCCTAACCAAGATCACCAACGCAAAAGCCTCACGTCACTATTCTGTGCTTCTCCACGTAGACCTGGCCTCTGCCTTTGACACTGTCGACCACTCCATCCTGCTACAAATCCTCTCCTCCCTCGGCATCACTGACTTGGCCCTCTCCTGGATCTCCTCGTACCTCACTGAACGGACATTCAGTTTCTCTCACTCTTGCACCACCTCCTCCTCCTGCCCGCTCTCTGTTGATGTCCCCCAGGGGTCAGTCCTGGGCCCACTAATCTTCTCTATCTACACTCTTGGCCTGGGTCAGCTCATAGCCTCACATGGCTTTCACTACCACCTGTATGCGGACGATACCCAGCTTTATATCTCTGGTCCTGATATTAACTCTTTTCTCTCTCGTATCCCAGAATGCCTATCGTCCATATCCTCCTTCTTCTCCTCCCGCCTCCTAAAACTAAATGTGGATAAAACCGAACTCATCATCTTCCAACCGTCCCACTCCATCCCTCCTCCTGATCTCTCTAACCTGTTAATGGCTACACTCTTTCACCAGCTCCACAAGTCCGCTGCCTTGGGATAACCTTTGACTCCTCTTTATCCTTCAAACCACACATCCAAGCCCTCACCTCTGCCTGCCGCCTCCACCTGAAAAATATTTCACGCATCCGTCCATTCCTCAACTCTGACACTACAAAAACGCTAGTCCATGCCCTCGTCATCTCCCGCCTAGACTACTGCAAAATACTTCTCTTTGGCCTCCCATCCAGCACTCTCGCTCCCCTTCAAACCATCTTCAACTCTGCTGCCCGTCTTATCCACCTCTCTCCTCGCTACTCCTCTGCCTCTCCCCTCTGTCAATCCCTTCACTGGCTCCCCATTGCCCAGCGAATTCATTTCGAGTTATTAACCCTGACCTGCAAAGCTCTCCATAACCTCTCCCCTCCATAAATCTCTGCCTTAATCTCCAGATATCTCCCCTCACGCAATCTCCGCTCCTCACAGGACCTTCTCCTCTGCTCCCCTCTCATCAGCTCCTCACACAACCGTCTCCAGGACTTCACTTGGGCTTCACCCATTCTCTGGAACTCCTTAACCCAAAACATCAGACTCTCCCCAACTTTCACCAGTTTCAAAAGTAACCTGAAAACCCATCTCTTCAGGATTGCTTATAACCTACACTAACCCCACCACCAGTACACCGGCCCACAAACATGTCCGCCCCACACCTTTGTCTCTCCCCTCCTCCCTTCTAGATTGTAAGCCCTGACTGGCAGGGCCCTCTTTCCTCTCTGTATCAGTTACTAGTCATTTTTTCGTCACCATTGTATTTGTTCAACATTTGTTATGTATGTAATTCCCCTTGAATGTACAGCGCTCTGGAATCAATAGCACTCTAAAATAAATAATAATAATAATAATAATAATGTCATTCATTCCTATTGTAAAAAACAAAGAAGGTACACATCATAGTTTATTTATATGTTGGTTGTTTTGCTGGATTCCGTGGTATAAAAAAAATCTTGGTAGCTGTCCTGGGAATCATATTTTTTTAAAAACTAAATCGGCTTCAAGATTAGTGCATTTTTCTTTACCACTACTTTTAAAGAGAACCTGTCACATAGATTATGCGCCTCTTGCTGAGGACAGCATAAGCTAGTGTCAGACCTGCTGTTTCCAGCTCTGTGTCCTTTATTCTGTAAGATACAGCATTTAATTCTTAAATCTAGTAGAGTTCAGGCAGCTCTGCCAGAGAAAGGTCCACTTGAATGGGTTGTCTCACTACATCGACTCATTTTACATCAGTCCTGTTTTCTTGATTTCATTTTGAATTCACGGGCATGTTTATTGGCTTCTACTATGCTGAAGTAGAAGCCAGGTCTGTAACTATGGCAACCAGTGCTGGCAGCCTATCATGATAGATCAAACAGGTCTGTAGCTATAGCAACCTGAGAAGCTGATGCAGCCCATACAAGAGGGGATATCTCAGAATAGGTAGGGCACTGTTAATGGACACATATTGCAAAGTGACTTGTTTTTGCAAGATCTTTCACATAAAAAGCAATCTTTGTAGTGAGACAACCCCCTTAATGCATGAGAGGAAACTCCAAAAACACGAACCAACTATTTTAAAATCCCAAAGTTTATATTAATCATCTCAAAAACATACTAAATATCAACAGCCAAAAGATTAGACATACACTCAGTCCATATATAGTTCAACTACAATCTATAACAATAAATATATATATATAATATATATATATAATATATATATATATATATATATATATATATATATATATATACAAGAAAAAAATTCATTCCATAGTAGACAGTAAAATGATACTTAACCCTCATGTAATGATATGAAGAGGACCAGAAGCATGCACGTTTTGCTGATGCGCTTTCTAGGGTTAAATCATCTGTGAGGCGACAGGGCTAACACCTGCTAATGTATTAGTTGGCTCTTCTCTGGCAGAACAGGCAGCAAACTTCTAGATTTGAGCAGTAAATGCTCTGAAACTGCAGCATCTTACGGAATAAGGGACACAGCGCTGGAAACAGCAGGTCTGACACTAGCTTGTGCTGTCCTCAGCAAGGCGGGCATAATCTATGTGATAGGTTCCCTTTAATATATATTTCCTTTTTGTCTCCAGCCCTGTCACCCATTTTTCCAAAATTTTAAATATGAGAAAAGTAAGTCAATCACTCACTGTCTGTTCTCCCCGTATGTCTCCTTTGTCCATATTTTCCATTCTTATTTTTTTTTTTTATCTTGTAGGGGTTGTCTCACTACAAAGAATAACTTTCAAAATGTAGGGAACACTAGATGAAGACGTTTTCCAAATATATTACTTTGTTCATCTTTTTTTGTTAAGTAGCTACAAGTGATTTTATCACCTTCTGAGGGCTCTCTAGTTTCCCAAGTGACCCACCTGTTTATTTGCTTTCCCCCCGCTGTTTGTTCTATCTGATAGTGGGGAGTGACTTCATCACACAGGTCAGCCAGCAATGTGAAAGCTTGTGTGTTATCTGATCTTTCAGACAAAAGACAGACTAATAAACAGAGAGGTCTGAATACACAGAGCTCATATGATAATTACAGACAGCTTGACCAGGAAGTGACAGAGCAAAGCAGCATTATTTCATTCTGCGATAATTGTGCAAATAAACTGCTACAGTGGTGGCCAAAAGTATTGGCACCCCTGCAATTCTGTTAGATAATACTCAGTTTCTTCCTGAAAATGATTGCAATCACAAATTATTTGGTTTTATTGTCTTCATTTAATTTGTCTTCAATGGAAAACCAGCTCAACAACAATTAGGAGAAAGTGTATCTAAAATATAACATTTATTTCAATAAGATTAAAAAATCTCTATAGAGCAAACAATGACCCAAAACATATAATCAAAACTGCACATAAAACTGTAGGTATATGGTATTGGAACAATATCACTGTCCCTATTACAATCCTACATATCTACCATAGCCCTCCGTGATATCGGAGCCATATGCTCCTAGATATCTTTGTTCTCTGGCCTCGTATAACAGTAACCGAGCTTTATTCTCAGTTACTGGCTATTTTCAGTCCCCTGATGACGCCACAAGTAAGGTAGAAACATGCTGGAACATTATTGTTAACTGAGATTTTGTATTGTACTCACCAGTATAGGGTATAATAGGGGCTTTGCATAGTAGGGCTAGGTTCCTGTACAGGGTCGCTATTTATTGGAGCGGGTGCCCTATTTTTGCTAGGTAGGGACCTATGGTAGATATGTAGGATTCTAATAGGGACAGTGATATTGTTCCAATACCATATACCTACCATTTTATGTGCACTCTTGATTATATGTTTTGGGTCATTGTTTGCTCTATAGAGTTTTTTTAATCTTATTGAAATAAATGTTATATTTTAGAAACACTTTCTCCTAATTGTTGTTGAGCTGTTGTTAAGTGTAGGAGTTTACAGACTGACATTTCCTTGTCAGCATTTTCGTGCTTCAATGGAAAACCACAAAAAGAATTGTCATAAAGCCAAATTGGATATAATTCCACACCAAACATAAAAAAGGGGGTGGACAAAAGTATTGGCACTGTTTGAAAAATCATATGATGCTTCTCTAATTTGTGTAATTATCAGCACCTATAACTTACCTGTGGCATCTAACAGGTGTTGGCAGTAACTAAATCACACTTGCAGCCAGTTGACATGGATTAAAGGTGACTCAACCTCTGTCCTGTGTCCTTGTGTGGACCACATTGAGCATGGAGAAAAGAAAGAAGACCAAAGAACTGTCTGAGGACTTGAGAATCCAAATTGTGAGGAAGCCTGAGCAATCTCAAGGCTACAAGTCCATCTCCAAAGACCTGAATGTTCCTGTGTCTACCGTACGCAGTGTCATTAAAAAGTCTAAAGCCCATGGCACTGTGGCTAACCTCCCTAGATGTGGACGGAAAAGAAAAATTGACGAGAGGTTTCAACGCAAGATTGTGCGGATAGTGGATAAAGAACCTCGACTAACATCCAAACAAGTTCAAGCTGCACCCAACATACTGTAAGTGGGATACAATGCGTGATATGATATACAGAATAAATTGAGAAATACAATTTACTTATTGTTTCAAATAATGATAAATATGTTTAACATATGATTGAAAATAAGAAGAAACCTGATCAACTGACCAACAAATCAATTAAGAGTGACCACATTTAAACATGCCATTATATCACAACCCGGTAGCTGTAGAATCAAAGTGGCTAACAAAATAACTAAAAGGAAGAGCCTTTCTAGAGACATCATCCCATTCAATTTCTAAATAGAACTTTGAAAGGGGAAAAATGTCTCCTTGAGGAGAGGAACCAATAAATTGGTTGGTGTGAGGGTTTACTTGCCATTCAGACCTCACTGACTATTTTGCATAAAGCATAGGCTTATGGGAAAAGAGCTGAGGAGCTCCACAGCGCACTCTATTGGATGTAGTTATCCTCAGTTCACACATAGCTCGCAGGAGCCTAGCAATGTGAATGGGATTTGAGCCAAACCAGTTAAGTTCAACTACAGACAGCTGTTTAGGGGTATTTGCCTTTGAATAGAATATAACAAATTGGGGACTGATGGCAAGTATGACATGGGGGTGGACCAATGAGACAACTGTCGGGAAGCAATGGTGGTAGAGGCATATATATTATCTTCAACTTGAAAAAATGCTGGGTAAAAATATTTAACAAATTCTATTTATTTATTTTCATTGCAAATTCTATTTATTTATAAATTCATTTATTAGGGGTTGCAGATCCCATAGTGCAGGGTAACAGTAATTGACAAACTTTTACTATATCTACCCGTTTAATGTGGCGTATATATTATCCACACTTTCCAGATTTTAGAGGTGACCTACTGAGAGATCCGGTGATGCAGTGAACTGAACGTTCCAGCAAAATTTTTTGCCGGCTCCACACTACATACACCACACTCCCTTTTTACATGAAGCACACCTCTACCACTACAGACTGGGGGCAAAAAGTGTTTTTTCACATGCAATTTGGTGCATGCATAATGCATTTTATATGTAAAAAAAAAACAAATGTAAAGTGCAAAAATTGAACCATTGATGCCCATGGTGTGTTTTTTGCGCCTCTTATGATGCTGTATGTGACATGTCAGGTTAATTATTTAGGACTCCGGACAGAATTTGGATTACTGACATTGAATGGAGCTGATCTGTTCCCTCAAAATCAACAAAACAGCAAATTTCTACTTTTTCTGTCATATTTCAAACAGCAGGCACACAACTCCTCCCCAAAGGGGCTTTTTTAGGTCGATCCAGGGGCATTTGGGACACTTCCAGGGCCTTCCTGGTCATTCCAAGGTGGTCTAGGGGTGTTCCTGGTCGATCCGTTCCCATGAGGTCTTAGCCCCCACCTCATACTAAGTTTTGCAGGTCTGCTTTACTGGAAAATACGAAAGATGATTGACTGTTGTGGGGATTGTGATGTCGAATAGCCTATCCAGGTTCAAGGAAAGCTGGGTGACACCACATCTCCACCAGCAGTCAATCATATGTCTTTGTTTAAAGTGTATGCAGCAACAAAGGGTGAAAATACTACATAAGGCTGCATGCAAAGCTTTAATGTGCTATAAGATAATGAAAACAACCAATGAAGCAACAACCTGGTGTAGCACAAATAATCAGATATATAAATCTAAGGCTATGTTCATACGGCTTATTTGCGGGGCGTAATTACGCCCCGCAATTACGCCGTGTGGGCGGGGCTTGAGCGGGGCACCGGCACCTCACCGGCCCATAGACTCATTACCAGCAGCGCGTATACGCCGCTAATAATTCATGTCACTTATCTCCCCCCGCGGCGTATTCGCAGAGCAGGGAGAGGAGACGTAATCCATAGTTTTCTATGAGAACTGTGGATTACTGTAATGACTGGGACGTATTCCAGCCGTAATTTGTGCAATAGAGCGCGAAATTACGGACTGAGATATGTCCCATTTTAAGCCGTGTGAACATAGCCTAAAGGCGGTTGCTCACCTTATTTTGTTGTGTCTGAAGCGGCACAACAAACTATACCGCATATAAGTAGACTCCCATTGATGGGAACATGGTTCTGTTCTGTTAGGATCATTTTGATGCATAGATCCTTTTTCCCCAAGCTGCTCTATCTATACAGTTGCTCTAAGGCTCGGTGTGGAGCTTAGCACAGCGGCACCGCCGAGTAAAGGGTTTGAAATAAATAACTCACCATATACTTATGGATAGTTGATAGAGCTAAACTGCTAATGCCAGGGTTTATTTAAATAAAATATGAGCTCTCAACTTACATTCAGCTTAATATTGCTAAAATTTTATTACTATAAAATACATAAAACACTTGCTAAGATCAATTATTGGAAAGACTAGGGGAGGTGGAGAGACGCGTTTCACCGGTCTGCTTAGCCGGCTTCCTCAGGCTCCTGTTTGCCATTTGAGCCTGAGGAAGCCTTCTGCACACAATTGGGCATTGCCCTGGCGTCACTAATATATAAATCAGCAGGAGACTTGACAACTCTCCTAGGAGATTTTCTGGACGTTCCTGGAAAGTTGGCAAGCGTGATAATATTGTGTTATTAACTCTGTGGGCACACACATATTATATGTCCCTACTGGTAACAGCTTTGTATATATACAATGCTCAAAAAAATAAAGAGAAAACTAAAATACCACCTCCTAGATCTCAATGAATGAAATATTCCAGTTGTAATTCTTAATTCATTACATAGTGGAATACATTGAGAACAGTAAAACATAATTTGAATATCCCATGAAGGTCTGGATTTGGAATGATACTTAAAATCAAAGTGGAAAATCAAATTTCAGGCTGATTCAACTTCAGTGGAAATGCCTCAAGTCAAGGAAATGTGGCTCAGTAGTGTGTGGCCTCCACATGCCTGTATGACCTACCTTCAACTCCTGGGCATACTCCTGATGAGGCAGCAGATGTTCTCCTGAGGGATCTCCTCCCAGACCTGGATTAAAGCATCAGTCAATTCCTGGACAGTCTGTGGTGCAGTGTGGTGTTAGGGGATGAAACGAGACATGATGTCCCAGATGTGTTTGATTGGATTCAGGTCTGGGGAATGGACAGGCCAGTCCATGGCATCAATGCCTTCATCATGCAAGAACTGCTGACACCCTTCAGCCACATGAGGCCTAGCATTGTCATGCATCAAAAGGAATCCAGGGCCCACTGCACTTGCATATGGTCTCACAATGGGTCTGAGGATTTCATCCCGGTACCGAATGACAGCCACAGCATATCTGGCTAGCAGATGGAGAGCTGTGTGGCCTTCCAAAGAAATGCTGGAGGATGTTGTAGGTAGCAGAACATTCTCCATGGCGTCTCCAGACTCAGGTGCTTAGTGTGAACCTGCTCTCATCCGTGAAGAGCACAGGACATCAGTGTCGAATATGCCGATCTTGGTGTTCTCTGGAAAATGGCAATCACCCTGCACAGTGTTGGGCTGTAAACACAACACCAACTTGTGGACATTGGGCCCTGATAACGCCCTCATAGAGTCAGTTTAAGCAGACACATGGATATTAGTGGCCTGCTGTAGATCATTTTGCAGGGCTCTGACACTGCTCCTCCTGTTCTTCCTTGCATCAAGATGGAGATAGTGGTCCTGCTGCTGGGTTGTTGCATTACTATGGCCCCCTCCATGTCTCTTGATGTACTGGCCTGTCTCCTGGTATCTACTCCATGCTCTGGACACTGCTGAGAGACACAGCTAAGCTTCTTGCTACACATTGATGTGCCATCCTGGATGAGCTGCACTATCTGAGCAACCTCCTGTGGGTTGTAGACTCTGTCTCATAGGACCTCTAGCAGTGATAGTAATGACAAAATGTGACCAAAACAACAGCCAAAAAGGATGAGAACAATGGTCTGTGGTCACCACCTGCAGAACCACTGCTTTATAGGGGTTGTCTTGCTAATTGCCTATCATCGCTACCTGTTGTCTGTCCCAGTTGCACAACCGCAGGAGAAATTGATTCACAATAAGTGTTGATTCATTACTGGACAGGTCGATTTCACAGAAATGTGATTAACTTGGCGGTACATTGTGTTATTTGTGTTCCTTATTTTTTGACCAGTGTACAGTGTTTGTGTCTGCACCACAATATATAGATGTAAATGCTTTGCTATACCTGACCCCCAAAAACAAATGTATACAAACATCACTTATATATACACAGTAGAAGGGGGAAGAAATCAGGCGACACATTTTGGAGACTGAGTATATTTGATGGTAAGATGGTTATATTTACACATACAGCTCTGTTCATACTAAATTAAAGGGCTGATTTTGGTGCAAATTCCAGGAAAATCTCAGAAGAAATTATAGGAGTGGAACAGTAATTACTAAATCAATGTAATGTACCTGCACAGCCACAGGAGAGCAGCTGTGCTTACAGCCATCTATCAATATCCAACATTCCCCTGTAGGCTTACACCAATAAAGGTACAAAGGAATCCCTCCTGCACAGGTATCACTGAGGCTTTACTGCAGAACAGCACATACAGCATCCTCCATGCATCTCTCCTATGCTCCCATGTAACAGTAAACACAGGTTCATGCATCTGTCTAGAGTGATGCTCAGTGTTTTATAACAGCACTTGTAGTCATAACTATTGCACTGAATGCTGTATGGACACAGGACTGGGACAATGTATTCTGGTGCCCTAGGCTAATATTGCTTTTTGTGCCCCTGTTTGGAAGATTCAGCCCACTCCATACCTCTTTGCGCCCTTTTTCTGCCTGGGATGAAGTGGCGCCCTAGGCGGTCACATACCTCTGCCTACCTGTCGTCCCGGCCCTGTATGGACATGTCATAGGATTACCACACGCAGAGCCAGGCCTCCAGTAGCATCCAAATAGCAGATATAACAAATCTGGAGGTGTTCCCTAAGGGCATGTTCACATGACAGAGTATTTAGTATGAAAAATCCATGGGAAATTCTGACAATCTGCACACATATTGCATCAGTAACTGTCATTTATTTATTATTTTCTGTCACTTTTTTTTTCATCCACAATATTTTAAGTCTGTGCTAGAAAAATCCATGCCATGTACATTATGGCACAGATTCCTGCTGCAAAATATGGGACAATTTTTGCGGGAAGAAATGTGTCAATCTGCTCTTAAAGGTGTTGTCCTGTGAGAGAGGTGGTTGAAATGCTCTAGTTGATTTCCAAGGGAGGTCTTAGGCCCCGTTCACATGATGGGTCTGGCCGCGGGTTCGGCTACGGCTTTCGCCGTGGTTCCCGCGGCCAAACCTCGTCCGACCCTCGCCGCAAACTCGCGTCTCCCAACGTGGGTTTGCGGCGCGGACGCTGGGCATGGTCTCGGTGCGGGTGGGGCGTGGCTTGGGGCACGGCTTGCGGAGACGGTTTTCCCCCATGCAAATTAGTAGGCAGGGGGCAAACCGCGGGCCGGCCGCGCACGGCCGCCGCGCTGAGAGCTCCCTGTCAAGAATTGACAGGAGAGTTCTCACACATGCGCGGCAAGGCCGTGGCCCCAAAGCCGTGGCCAAACCCGCGGCGTGTGAATATTAACGCGGTTTCCAATAGGAAACCATGTTAATTAACTAGGCGCGATTTGGCCGCGGTTTTGGCCATAACCGCGGCCAAATCCGTCGTGTGAACATGCCCTTAGAAGTTATTCACAAGCGTATTTGCGGGATGTACTTTGGGGTGTAATTGTGCTGCAAATCATAGCACTAATCATAGTGTGTTCCCCACATATACGTGGGGGGAAAGTGAAAGGTATTGGGAGCCGGGCCGGAGCACTGTTGAAAGTAAGCGCTGGCCAGTGCATACTTTGAATAGTAGGTGTATAGCGGCATGCACAGGTACACGGGACTATACACCATGTGAACTTGGCCTAAGTGCATGTTTAAACCTGAAACATGCAGTCTGAGAAGGAACCTTCACACCTGAGACAGCTGGAGCAATTTGCTTATGAGGAAAGGGTCAAATTCGTGTGGACAGGGGCAGAAGCCTCATTTAGGGAATGTTCACACTACGTTTCTTAGATGCATATTTGGATCCGTGTTTCGGACCCTAAACGGACCCAAACATGCATCTAACAATGTGCAGTGTGATTTACATTGCTTTCGATGTAAAACACGCTTTGGCGTTCAGACGAGTAATCGCAGATGCGTGTTTTACATGTGTCTTTCAAAGAACTGACATATCAATTCTTGATCCACTTGATGCAGCAGGCACACTTTTTAAAACTATTGGGTACAGAAGCCTTGACTGCCTCTCCGTGGAATTTGTCGGCTCTGCTGCATACCAGGTTTACCTATATACCTTCGGAGATCAGATCTTGTAAACTTATGCGTGACACGATAGTGACTTGGAAAATATGCCGCAAATTATTCAGGTTGCCAGCGTTGCTCAGTAAGTATATGCCCCTAGATGGACTCCCCGAGTTTCCTCAAGGCTTGCAAAATAAACACCTTATACTTTGGAAGTCAGTGGGTATCACTACAGTAGGACACCTGTTCAGTCCCATTAGCAACTCTTACTTCTCTCTGGAGGACCTTCATCGCCTACACCAAGTCCCACCCACACATTTTCTCACCTATGGGCAGGTTATGGGTTTCTTAAAATCGAGAGTATCCCAACTCAAACAGGAGTTCCCCGTTAATTCCTTTGGTGAGATTATTGGTCCCCCCTCATGTGATCACTCCCTCTCCACTCTATACGCAAAGCCGCAAAGCTTCGGTCTCCAGATACTCTAAGTAGAGGAGCTGGTCTCTTCTCTAGGTGGGGAAAGGAGTTTCCGGGTCTGGATATACCCCAAACTATTTTAGGTGAGTGGACTCTAATGCGCAAAGCTGTCATAAATGAAAAGTGGAGTGAGACTCACTTCAGATTTATTCACCACGCCATCTATGGCTTCAATATCCCTCCCCACCCCAAGGCCCCTCATCGTAAGGTAGCATGTCCCAAATGCAATTTGCCTAGATCGGACCTTGTACATGGAATGTGGGGGTGTCCAGACTCCCAGTTGTTCTGGACACAAATAAACACCATCCTGAGACAAAGGTGGGATATCACTTGCCAACTTGTGCCACAAATATTCCTATTCCATGACTTCACGAGCGTTGAGAAACTGCACAGTTTGTTACACATTGTCCTGTTAGTCGCAAAGCGTAGCCTTCTCAATCACTGGCTGGAAGCTAAAGTTCCAGAGGTAGGAGAGGTGTGGGCACAAGTGAAACACTATTTACAGATGGAGGTAGAACAGGCAATGGAGACCCGATCTGAAAGCTTCTTCAGTCGTTGGTCCCCTTTTATAGTGAACTTTCTAACTGCAGACGAGATTAAACACTTCGTTACCCCCTTTCGATACACTAAATGGTATCTAGAAAGCGAGTTAGCTAGAACGCTGGGAGGTCTTAGATTGACTGATTAATAGGTATCCCCGTGTCGTATAGCCATGAATCAACCATGAAACCCTATGTTAAGACCCGAACAGCTAGAATCAGGCCTTTAAACTGTTTTTCCTAAAAGATTGCTCGAGATGTACACTAGTTTTGGTGGATGGTTTTTTTTTCTTTTTTTTTTTCTTATTATTCTCGTTTAGTTTTTGCTCAGTTCCTTGATTGATATGTAATTCCTTGTAATGTGTTGTCCTGGTGCGAATTTGGTAGGTCACGATATGTCATGACCAATAAGGAACATGATTTATCTTCTGTATTGTACTTTGAAAATCTTTAATAAACACATTTATAAAGAAAAAAAAAAAAACTATTGGGTGCATTTCTGCTGCAGCCAAAACACAGCGCACTTTGCGTGTGTGTTGGATGCGTTTTACGCAGCACTTTTGTATACTTTTTTCGGATTAAAAACCCCTGGCTCAGGGGCCCGGTCGCAAGGTGCTAAATAAACGCCAGTCATCATCCAGCCTGAAGATGCTTCATACCAGTGGTGTAGCTACAGGAGTCGCACTCGCTCTCTTTCTCTCTCTGTCTCTAAACATCCCCCTTTTGCCATTTTACAAAGAAAATAATAAAAAAGTTACAGAAAGTGACATATGATTGGAATTTCCACAGTCTTAAAAGTCTGGTTTATTAAAATATAACATCATTTATTCCATATGGTGAACACAGTAGAAGAGAACAATTCTGCAGGTATTCGTGGCCAGTAGTCATCATCATATTCTGGGCCGGATGGAGAAAAAAAGGAAAAAAAGAATGGCTCATCAGAAAAGACATCACCTGTGAGTCCCTGGAGGTAACTGCACTGTAATCACTTATATGTCAGCAGAGCCTGTATACACTGGTACCTGCCACTACATGGTCACTGTAAGGAGCTAACATACAGTCTGCAGGGCCTGTGTAGACTGGATCTACCACTATATGGTCATTGTATGGGGGTAGTATACAGTCTGCAGAGCCTGTGTGCTCTGGTATCTTCACTATATGGGCACTGTATGGTGGTAATAGTGGTCAGAGTGTAATGGTTTATATTCAGTAGCAGTACATTGGATATATACTTTCTCTTTATGGTGGTGATATGTAGGGTATTATTTGGTCTTTGTATATTGTTTTTATTTGGCAATATTGGTCTTGGTATTTTGATTTGGTCCATAACAGTATGGTGGCATTAGTCACTTTATAGTGGTGAAATATAGTGATATGTGGTGATATTATTGGTCTTGGTATATTGATTTGATGAGTAATAGTATGATGGTATTAGTCACTATATGGTAGTGGTATGTTGTGGTATTATTTGGTCTTTGCATATTGTTGTTATTTGTATATTGCTATACTAGTTTAGTCAGTGTTATTATGATGCTATTAGTCACTGAGGATGAATGGTTAATGAGGATAATAAATAATTCTGCAGCTATTATGGCTGAATTCTCTGGATTTAAAATACCTGAAGCATATCCATTGCATCTTCCTGAAAGTATCTCCACATGCAGCTGGTGATTCTAGGGGGATGAATGTAGTGAGTTCACCATCTACCAGAGATTCCTGTTCAGAGACTTTTGTAACGTACATCGGTGACAGAATAAGAATCGGTGACTGGTTAATGAGACCATCCGACACTAAATGCTGCTTACTAATTATTGTTTTATCATGAAAAAAATCGATGGTCACCAAATAATTTTAGAAAAGAGGACTCCATACTGCTCTCACTAGTCTACATGCGGCTGCATGATACTAAGCTGAAATGAACTTTCACTGCCTGTGGATACTGCTGTTGCAGATCGCCTAATTGAATACAAGTATGTCTGATCGACTGTTTTTACTTGAATGAAGAAGGCTAATAAACGTGAGTTTTATTGTTAATCTTGGTCGGAATGTTATATGTTGAGAAAAGAGGACTCACTCACTAATACTGAAGAATATACAAGCCCTTTCTGGAACAAATGAAATAAAAAGACCGCAGTGGCTGGATTACTACAATTAAATGGGTTTTCTTACCACAGTGATGAGCTTTTAACATGTAGGGAAAGGTAAATTAAGACTATTACTAAATATGTTGCTTTGTTGATTTTGCTTTGTTCAGAAGATAAAGAAGATTTTGTGTTAGTATACACAAGTTTATCTACGTTACCGACCATCTCTCCATACTTTCTCTTATCTGATTGATCCAAGCTGCTGTCAATATAGATCCAGACAGCACTTCCTAATTCAAAAGCCCCCCTACCACATAAGGAGACACCAGCATTGTAAGTGGCACACAATAACTGTGGGGCCCATTTCACTTTTTGCACTAGTGCCCGGGAGGTACACGTTACGCCTCTGCTAACAGAGATTAGGACGATAAGACAAAGTACACCTGTGTTTTCTGTATTGACCATAATCCTCTTATTCCAGAAATATTCTCCCCATTGCACCAATGAAGCCACAACAAGGAATAACGCAAACAAAACCATGTTTTTAAAAATCTATTCTCCACCCAGGAATGATGCCATGGAGCTGAGAGCCATTTACCATTAAAGAAATGCAAATCACCAGCATGCACCAGCTCAGATTACCAAAAAGGCTGAAAATTATAGAAGACATAAAATCAGACCAAAGGAAAAAAAATCCTCTTTCATGTCCCTAAAGAGAACCATGGGCAATTTAGGATTCTTTAAACCCGCCACCTCATCAGCTATGTGTCAACATACAATTGGCATAACCCGAGATACCAACTTAAGCAGCCCTAACAATGATTGTGATTTTTTTTTACTGTAATCTTAGATGAACACTATAAAACCAACCGCTCCAATTTTATACATAGGTAAAAATCTAAAAGAGTCAGGCTGGTTTCACATTATATTATTGCCTACATTGCAGGTATCCGTTGGGGTAATGGGGAAAAAAGGTAGCCCGTAACTGTGGCGGCCTCATAGAGGTGAACAGGGCAAACGTGGTGCCTATTTGCCTGCGGTGCATGCTTTCCCTGCAGTACTCAAAGTGTGGTAGACTGTTCTTTTCTGTCCTGCATAAAAAATGTGCACTGCCGACAAATAGTGCAAACATAGTTCACACAGGAGAACATTTGCTCTGTTCACGTCTATGGAACCGCCATGGCTGTTTACCTACAGTTTACTCAGTAAAAATATTCAGTGAAAGGATAAAATCACTGAATCACTGAAATCACTGAAAAAACTGGTGTGGCGCATGTACTATGAGTGACCACTGCATGTACACATACTCTGTGGATCACCTGTAAAAGTGGCTGGGTAAAGCCTCAGCTGCTTGGTGGCAGTGCATGTGCCGTGTCAGTTAGCCCCGGTAACTGCTGCCCCACTCATGACGCTCACTAAATGGTATAGTTGCCAACATTTGAAGATTTTTTCCAGGGATACTGGTTATAAAGTTGGGTATATTATATATGGGCTTGTCAGAATAACCAGTTTTTCCCACATTTTTTACCATGAAATTATATATATATATAAATAAGGTAGGTCAGGCATAAACAATTCCAAAAGGTAGCAAAGGGATATTTGTCTGTGCAGGAGATGTCGCATACACAGATACCCAGAACAAATATGCACTGAAGCAGTCAAACAGATGGAGCCCTTTGCATCACTAGCACACATCACATGTTATATATTAATGTATAGCGTTATACCTACTAATGTAGGCATTATATATACATATATATATATATAAATATATATATATAATATATAAATAAATATAATATATTATATATAATATATATATATATAAATATATATATAATATATGGGTTGCAAAATATTCCTACCCCTTGAACTATTCCTCATTTTCAACCAGACTTGTGTGTTTTATTGATATTTTATGTGACTCAGCAACTCAATGTCGCAAGAATCTGTGAAGTGTAAAGATACCTTCTTTTCCAAATTTTTGCAGATTAAAAAACTGAAAAGTGTGTTTCGCCCCAGTCAATACTTTGTAGGACCATCTTTATCTGCAATGACAGCTGCAAAACTGTTGGTTGGATGTCTCTACCAGCTTTGCACATCTAGAGGCTGGAATGTTTGTCCATTCTTTGTTGCAGAATAGCTGTAGCCCGATGAGATTGGTTGGCAAATGTTTGTGAATAGCAATTTTCAAGTCCTGCCACAGATTCTCAATGGACTTTAGGTCTGGACTTTCACTAGGCTATTTGAACACATGAATATGCTGTGATTTAAATCATTCCTTTGTAGCTTTGGCTGCATGTTTAGGGTTGTTGTCCTGCTGGAAGGTGACCTTATGCCCCAGTCAGGGTCGCCATCAGAAATTTCAGGGCCCCATACAGCTGAAGCGTCTGGGCCCCCCCTTTCCTATAAACCCGCTTGCAGCGGGCATCCTTCATTCACTGGGCCCCGTACGGCAGTACCCCCTGTACTGCCTTTACGGCAGCCCTGGCCCCAGTCCCAAATCCTTTGTATCATCTAACAGGTTTTCCTCCAGGATTGCCTGGTATTTAATACCATCCATCTTCCCATCAACTCTGAAGCAAAGCATGCCCCCAGCATGATGATGCCACCACCATGCTTCACGGTGGGGATGGTGTGTTCAGGGTGATTTGCAGTGTTGGCTTTCTGTCACATATAGGGCGACATATATGAATACTGGTGCTGACAGGCGAGTTCTTAATAGCTTTAAAGTAGTGTAGAATGCGCCAAAATGTATGATCCTGTTCTTCTGCAGGTCATACATACAGGCGCATTGTAGTTCCTCTATGACAATTCAGGCTCAGACAGATCATCTTTAACCTGGTCTGGCCTTTCTAAATGTTTTGCACCTAGATTTTGTGTCAAAGAATCCTAAATGTGTCTACTTCTAAAATGTGGTGCGATGCCCCCAGAACGTCCCTAATCTTTGGCGCATTAAAAAGTTTTGCGCCGGCACGTATTGCACCAAAGTTTGGAGTGAGACTGTTCATACAACCATAGAACAGGTCTACTTAAGCTTTTTGATGCCAGATAACTGGCACAGCCCTTAATTTTTTTTATTTTTTTGGGGGGTGGGGAGGGGTTTAGTCTCATCTGACCAGAACACCCTCTTCCCTGTGCTTGCTGTGTCCTCTACATAGCTTTTTACAAATTGCAAATGAGGCTTCTTATGGCTTCCTTTCAAAGCGGTTCAGGATCTGCTGCTAAGCAACAGCCGCTGCTTCTTCCTTCAGGGAGAGGATCCATGCTTATTGCTCTTCTTCCCCCTCCTGTGTCTTTACAGCTGCCCCTGGATGGGGGATGGAGGGTAGGTCCTCTTCAATCTATTTTTTTTCCAAAATATTTTATTTGTTTTTTATCAAGAAAATAACCAGTGAGGAATCGACAGTGTCCTCTCAACAAACAAAAATGCCAGACATAGCATATAGATATATTGACAAATCTAACACATATCGTTTGTCTGAAATACAGCTTTTAGTGTCTCAAACTTTACTCCTCTCCACATGTCTCAGCTCTCTCTCTCTCAAAGTATCAAATATGGAACCGCTAGGTGATCCGAAGTTTTCCCAGTGATCCCTTGATGCCCTCCATCGCATACCAAGTGCTATATATAAATTTGACCATAATTTCTTGTATCTATTGCTGTGACAAACAAGATAAAATAAACGTTTTCCACTTAGTAAAAAAAAAGCCTGTGATATGTTTTTTAGTTGCTTCTCTGTCAATTAGCAAATATTTAGTTTGATCCATTGCCATCGAGATTGAAGGGAGGGATTTAGAGAGCCAATTACAGAGAATCAGCCTTTTCAAAACTAAAAGTACTACATGCAAAGAACCAGGGATGGGACTCAGTTCTCTGAGGGCCGAAACATTGTGGAAAATCAACTCCCGAAAATCTAGAGACAATGTAATCTTCCAGTATTGGTCGATATATTTCACCATTGATACCCAAAACGCTTGTACGAACTTGCATTCTCTCCATTTTATCCCTCTTATATTTTTTTGTTATGTGATTCCAACACTTCAGTATAAATTCGCCAGTTTTCTTGTCCCTGATTAATTTTTGCCATTTAGCAAATACCGTGTCAGCATATTTGTTAAGCAGCTCTTCCCTAATCAAATAATACAAATTGGAGATAGAGTACATAGGAGGTTGCAAGTATGTTATCAAAAGAGTGGAGCGTCAGTTCTTGGAGAGGAATAAGCATTCTGGATTTGCAGAAAGATAAGAGTTGGAGTATCATCAAAGTGTAGGAATTTGGGATAGAAAAGGTCTCTTATTTCCCTCACGGTATGCCAGTGTTTTTCCTGCGAGTGGAACAGATGCTCTACCTCATATATTCCCCTTTGTTAAATAGTTTGGAGTGAAAACTTTCAAAGAATCGGATAACACAGGAGAAATTTGATCTACCAAGTTAAAGAACTCATGGGAATACCAGTCAGGTCCAGAGGCCTTGCCCAATGCTAATTGTTTGATGGTTTTGTGGACTTTCTCAGCTGTTATGTTGGAGTTAATTTGCTCTTTTTGCTCCTGGCATATAGTAGGTATAATGAGTTGAGATAGAAATTTGGACGCCACCAACAAATTTGGGTTAGTTGGATCTATAGAATGGAGATCTGTATAGAACTCTTGGAGGATCAGGTTGATCTGCTTAGGGTTAGAGGTGAGGGTATTCGTTTTGTCTTTAAGGGACGAGATAGTGGAAGGGGAGTATCTGCCCTTTCCTAGTCTGGCCAGCAATCGCCCTGGTTTGTTTCCATTTTTGAACAATTCCGCTTTAAAGTGAGAGCTATAGAAGGCTTCCTTCATCTCCACCCAACTATCAAATTCCCTTTTTGCTAATACCCAAGTCTCCTTGTTAAAGAACGTGGGAGACCTCTGGAAAATCTTGTAAGTCTCCCGAAATTTATGACTGGCTTCTTCATAGAGCTTGTTAAGAGTTCGCTTATAAGGTAAGGTGTAGGCTATAATTTTCCCCCTCATAAGTGTTTTGGCTGTAGTGAAGTGTCAGATAAGTGCTCAGACTTAGGCGTATTTCTTCCCACCAGGATTACAACTTCTCGGCAAAGATTCAGACTTTGCTAAACTAGCTGGGAATTTCCAAATGCCCCTGGGAAAACTATCAGCAAGCTCTAATGTTATGGGTGAGTGGTCCGAGATTACCATAATCAGTATCTCTGAATCTGTTGTGCGGTGTTGAAGATCAGATGATACTAACAGGTAATCTAGTCTGGTCCATACTTTATGGGCATGAGAAAAATGGGAAAATTCTCTCCCTTCTGGATTCCTCTCCCTCCAACTATCCCTCAAACCAGTGCACTGTAGGAATTTACACAGATAAGGGCCTTTTATAGGGGGAGGCCTGTCAATATACCTTTTGTTCTCTTCATGGTTAATAATTTAATTCATGTCCCCTCTCACTACCAACCCCACCGCAGGGATCTTCTGGATCTCAATCTTCAGAGATTGAAAAAATTGGCTAGAATTCCCTTTTGGGCCACAGACATTAAATATATTGTACTGCTTGCCGCCATGGACAATGGAAGCCAATAGCCATCTACCGTCTTGGTCATTGGAGTGAGACACCAGGAAGAATGCAAGTTTTTTATTAATAAGTAGAACTCTACTTGCCATTTACTATGGCGATCCGAGTCTCCACACCCTTTTCTCATCCTACAGGTCTGCTCCCGAAGATGGGTTTCCTGCAACAGTACAATGTCTGGGCATAATTTCCTTAGATGTCTTAGAACACTCATTAATTTAATAGACGAGCGTAGGCCTTTAATGTTCCATGATTTTATATTCATGGATTTTTGGTATAAATGACACAATCATGGGACAGCTGTAGTGCAGGACTGACAGTTCTAACCCAACCACTCGAGGAAGCTACCGGGAGCAGAGCCGGGACACAACACAATTGTTAAACTAGAACATAGAAATATACAACTATGAAAATTCTCCACTGAAAGAAAAATGCAAACCGTAGCAATTCACAGACACCTGAGGGTCTCAAAGAAACCAATCAGCAGCGTTTCATGGACTTCACTTTTTTTTCTCTATCATCATAGGCCCAAGACAGCATACAGAAAATAAAGAAGTAACCATTATTCAACCCGAGACCTCCTGGTATAATAGCCAATAACTGTTAGATCTAATGAAAAGGAATCAGATAAACCCAAAAAGAGGAAGGGAGGAAAAAGAAAAACAGGGAGGAGAGGAAAAAAAAAAGAGGGGGAGAGCTTCTTGAAAAAGAAAGCCAATGCAAGGAGTCATACCACGGCTCTAAAAAAAAGGAAAAGCGGTCATAAGAAGTGTAAAGTCACTTTTTCAGGTTGCTAGATGTTGCAGAGCGGGTCACCCTAGCACGAAGATCTGGGCTGCTTGGCGGTGATCTCCCTCTCATGCTCTTGGGTAATCTCTGTTCTAGAATTGTGACAGGATCTTTCGCCTGTCTTGCGGGGTTTAGACATATTGAGGTAATTTTCCGCTGCTTGAGGGAGGGGAAAGTACTTGGAAACACTTTTAGACCCTTTTAAGTGGGCGGGTAATGTAGTTGGGGAAAAAAACTTGTTTTGAGAATAGACAAATTTTTCTAATCCTCTCCATTATTTTGTGACTTTGGTGGAAAAGTCCTCAAACCACACCGTAGTGGATCCTCGAATAAGAAGAGGTTCCTGCTGTCTCCTATAGGTGCGCAGTATTTCGGCCTTGTCATTAAAGTCATGGACCTTCATTATGACTTGCCTAGGCCGTGTCCTATCTGCTGGATTATTTTAGCCTCTGGATGAAGGATCTGGGACGATTCTTTGTGTCCTTTCTACCCGGCATCTGTGCCCAATGCCTAGTGTCAGCGAGCAACTCTTCACAGATCTCTTAGAGGCCAGCCATCTCGACGTCCTCCGACAGGCCCACCACCCCTAAATTGTATTTGGCGGGACCAGTTTTCTAGATCCTCTGTGTGTGCCTTCAAATATATCTGCTTGGTGACAGCAGATTTCAATTTATGAAATGGAGTCTCATTTTTCAGGGTGTTAACCCTCTCCTCCAGTTCGGAAATATGAGACTGAACCTCGCATTGCATCTGGTTAAGTGTATCCTGGATAATGTTATGCAGATTTCCCTGCAGATCAGGGGCCAAATGCTTGGTCACGTCAACAGTAATCCATTTGGAGCTAGTATAGAAAGCTCTGTGTTACGTGCGTGGGTGAGCTGCAGCTCTAATGGCGGGTTAGCGGGTGCTATCTTGGAGCTGGCTCACATGGTAGAATGTTCGGGTTATGTCCTCGATTTTTGCCCGTGCCCCAATAAATACGAGCTGGCCTGTTGGGAGGTGTTTTCGGTCAGGTTGCCCTTGCTTGTTGCGGTTTTTTTTTTGGTTTTAACTGCGTTTCGGGGCCAGGTCTCGGGCCCCACTTTAAACCTCCTGTTTACATCCGAAACCGGGAACCCCCCATCTTCAATCTTTTCATCTTTTTCCTGTCACACCCCCAGTGTCCCCGAGTCACTTCTCTTCCTCCAACATTTCTCCCCCCCTAAAACCATTTTTTCTTCCCTTTAATTGACCCAACACTTTTCCCCAACCTCCTGCATTTTAAACACCTCACACCCCTTGGTTCAGGATTTCTTGTCATGCACTTCCACGGGTTCCAGCCACAAAGAGTTGTACTCTCAATGGGGTGTCCATGGCAAAGTAACACCGCACCTCCTTCCAAAAGGGCACCTTTTTGGGAAGAGAGGGCGGGTTTATTTTGCCGGGGACACCCCTATGCAACACAACAAAAGGGGGCGATGAGGCTGCTAATCGGGAAGGTCGGAACAGTTTGGGTCCAAAAAAGAACAGGTCCCAAAAAACCCATTCCGGGGCCAATGAAAAGATGTCACCGGGCAACAAATGAAGTCGCCTGCCAGCAAGATGTCATTTGGAACAATGATAAAACAAGTTATTTCATAGGTGGTTTGGGGAAAACACATTTTTAATAAATCCCCCCATCTTGGGGTGAGCATGCATATCCAATAAGCCCGCAAATAAAAGGGCACAGAAAAAAGTCAATTTTAGGGGCTCCATTGGGAAGCACATTAAGTAGGAATAGGACACAGGACACCAGGAGCACAGGCAAGGCCCTCCGGATTTGATAAGACTTTATTACATCATGGAACCCTGTGATTAAAAGGGTGGGTTGTCCTGCTGATCAGTGCACACAATAGGAGAAATCCTCATGATTGCTCTTTCCACAACATTATTTTTGGCTAGACCAGGAAATACTTCTTGCTGTTATACTCTAGATTTTCTTAAAATCTACAAGGGGATTTTGGGTGTCTCAAGGGCCAATAGATCCAACTCTGGGCCCTCAGAGGCACAAGAAAGGATGTCACGGGAGAATTTTAGTGCCCCCCCATACGGGAACACTCAGAAAGTCCCCCCATCAGATGCATCGAAAGGCCCTTCTAAAATCGGGTAAAAAGGGGGAAGGGCGGGAAAACTAAAAAGGGACATTCACATAAGGAATAAAATATCTTTCAGACTTTATAAAGAAAAAATTCATTTTGAGAAAATATTAATACACTTTTTTTTTTTTTTTTTTAAACCCAAAATTCAAGGGGGACAGGGAGGACTCCCCTATAGCGCACAGAAAAAGGGCGCAGTTTCGCCCTCGGGGAAATTTTAGATGGCTCCTGTAAATGTCGAAAAGGAGGGGGAGAAAGTAAACCCAACTTAGACAGCCTGCACAGAGGAATCCATCCCAACCATCCCCCAGCCTGAAGCGGTACCTCTGAGGTCCATGTGCTGCCATTTAACTCCCCTCCTCCATAAACGGGCTGAGGCCCCCACCCAACCTGCGCCATCTGTCTAGGGGACAGAAAATGGGGATAAAGCACCAGATTGATCTCCCATTTTTTTCCACACCTCCTCTACCAGATGCTCCGGCAAAAATGCCTGTCCTCTCTGCAGGCTTTTACTGGTACTCAGAACAAAATTTTCCCCCTGCTACCTAGAAGACTTTGGGGGAGAAATTTTGGGGTCACCAACAACCCCATTTTTACCCCTTCAGTCTCCATTTGTGGTGTTTGCTTTGACAATAAAAAACCCTCGTGCCATTAGGTGAAAATATATTGCCAACAGCGACCCGGAAATATATTTTATTTTTACAATCCATTCTAAATTTATTTCTATAATTAGCACCCCAGAATTTGTAAAAGGTCCTAATATTCGCAGGGGTTTAAGGACATCATGTCAATCGGGACTGGACATGGGGCTGCTTCTCAAATGCAGGGGCTACAAAGTCCGGGGCAAGCACGGGGTCGGCGCCATCTGAGCTGAACCTTTTCAAGCCCCCAACTTTCCCCCATTTTCAGTGATGTATACAAAGCAAAGGCTTTATGGGGGTTATAGCTTTTGGCTGGAACCTGACACACTTTTCTATCATTTATCTGTTTCAAAATTTGGGACGGAAGTCATCTTGTGCAGCACAAACTGAAGGGGTGCTTGTTTCGGGAGGTCTAAAAAGCAGGGGGTGACACACAGCACGTTTACACCCCAAAGAAACAGAAAGCATTTGTTTTATTTTCACTACAGAACAAAAAAACCAATCCTCTTATCCTCTTACCCTTGTTATTTTAAAAAAAATTTTATACTAGGACCTAAAATTCTAGTAATAACTTGTAAAATTCACATTTTTATTAAAACTAAACCTTTTCTAGATTATCATCACTGTGGATCTGTGGGATGATTTAGCCTGGATTCCACCAATCCGAAATAAAGGACTCAGCAAAATGTTGCTCTCCTGCACATCTTTCCCCCTTTAAAACGCGCTCAGTTGTGCTGGGAACTGAGGACGGGTCCATTCAATGAATAGGCCAAAAGCATTTCCCTGCAGAGCGAATTCGGCGTGCAAATAATGGGCCTCGAAAGCACATAAATGATGACATATTCTAGCAAGAACCATCATTTTTGAATATAAATACCCCTCTAACAAACCTTTTTACCATTAATATAAAGTAACACAATAAAACTCGGTATATTTGGGAAAACATTTTTCCCCATGCACAGACTGAAAACTAAAAGGCCCCCCTTTTTCTGCCACATAAACCTCTGGGGCGGGGGGAAAATTCCACATCGTTTTCCCAAAAAGCTTTTTTTTCCCTTTTTTTTTTTTTTTGGGGAAACAAAAAAATCCCCGATATCCCCCGCAAGCATGTACCCATAGAAGAACATCATCACTGTGGGAAAGAACTCCAAAAAACCCGCAAGGCTAAAGGGAAATGTTGGGAAATAAACGCAGTCATCACCACTTGAAAACCTTCATACTTCTATATGTGATCAGGAGATCCCACCGTTGGGCTAAAGGGACCCAGGCCATAAAAACATCAGGCCTGCCACCACCTCCATTTTTTCAGCTCATATTCTACAAGATTGGGGGAACCTTACTTTTTTTGAAAATGACATCAAGCAGGGGTTCCAGTCACGATTTTAACCAATAAATTAGGTTTTCCCCCCCATTTTAAAACATCTACCATCATTCTTGATCAATGTGCAAGAAGAAAAAAAATGTGAAAAATACCCAAAGAGATACCATCGACTGATTGCCGCTGGTGCCCCAATATCACTATATATAGAGAAGATCGCAGGGGAAAAGATGTCTGTATGGGATCACACCTCTGTATTTTTAACCTAGGCATTTTAAAAGGCCTCCCCCGGGATACTTCTCTAAGTCATACTGTACAGAAATTATGTACACAAAACACTGACCGATAAATCACCAAGCATTAACCTCTACCACATACACTTCTTTTAAAATGAGACATTGTATTTTAAACCACCATTTTAAAAGTTTTTTAACAGACAAATTTAATAAACTGCAAGGGGATTCTGGGGTATTTCAAGGGTTTAAAAAAATTAAAAAAGTTTGGATTTTTCAACAATATCACAATTAAGTACACTCCAGCACACCCCGGGATTTCAGCACTTTGATAACTCAAGGCATTCTTAGTATAACTCTATATGGGCATTCTGCAGATCTCAGACATTTCTGGCTCAAAGAAATAACGAAATAAATTTTAACGAGTCATAAAGAAGATAAAAGCACTTGTTCAGGTTTCTAATCTTCGAGTGGGCAAACTCTTCTAGCGTGAAGAACTCGCTTGGGGGGTGATCTTCTCATCTCTTGGTTGGGCCTGTTCTTTTGGGGAATTGTGACAGGGAAATTTCGCCTTCTTGCGGGGGTACACATATTAGGGCCCTCTTCTGCTGCTTAGGGGGGGTAAAGATACTGGAGGGCCATCGTCCTGGTAGACCTTTAATGTGGCGGGTAATGTAGTTGGGAAAAAAAATCTTGTTTCTGTAAGATACACAAATTGATGGGTCCTCAGAGATAAGAGGTTTCTCTTTTCTCCAATAGTGCACAGTATTTCAGCCTGGTCTTAAAATCAAGGAACTTCCAAATTTTAAATTTTCATTTTTAAAGTCTGAATATTTTTATGCTTTTTTAAAAAAGATAGTCTAAACCCGGGCCGTTCCTAGGGGGGGCGAGGGGCCCTTTTAAACCCACTGCCGGCAGCTGCACACACTTTGGGAACATGTATGAACTCGCCACTTCGGGGCGCAGTTTTCACCATTTTCCGGCGAAAATTTGCGCCTGATTTAGTCGGGGCCGGGGGGGCCTCATACTGCGGGGTTTAAAATCCGCCGCGCCCCCACCATGGGGGCGCAGTTCGGGAATTAGGCCATGCGGACCCGCCTAACATTATTCACAATTGAGACAGGCTGGAAATGAGGAAAAAAACATTAAAGATGTCCGTGCGGGGTATGAATCAAAAATCCCTTTTAAAGCACAAACATTATCAGAAAAAAAGCTAAACCTACTAAAAAATACATAAAAAAATCACTTTCCAAAAATCAAGAACGGCCTTTCATCGGGAATTTTTGGGTATTGGGAAATTTCTGGAAATACATAATTAAAAAATTCTGTAAGCATTCTCATTGGGCGGGAGAAACCACCAATCAGAAAGGGGCCACATGAACAATTATAACCTATGGAGAAGTATTGGGGGGAAACGAAAAAAAAATATTAATTCAATAAATTCATTTTTATTTCTTTATTTTCGTTAGCCAATGATCAATAATATGGGTGTTACGAAAATAAAGAGATAAAAATGAATTTCTTGAATATTTTTTTTTCGTTACCCCCATATTATTGGTCATTTTATATAGAGATCAGTACAACTTCGGCAGTATTATCATTTTATTTCTGCCATGTACAGTTTTATTCCAGATTGCATTAGAAAACCCATAAGAGTGTCGCTCGCTCTCCCATTGGTCCAAATAACCGCGCCTCTTTTAACTTAGCCAATCACAACCAGAGCTCCCTCTGCATTTCTTTTCCCCATAGAACTCTATGAGAAGGTAGCTCAGCCGCTGATTGGCTAAGCTGGACGAGCCCCTCTTCCCCCCAACCAATCACAGTACTAGAATATTTCCCATAGACAGTAATAACTTTTAGGGCGCCCTTCTATCGCACCCTTCTTTCTCCATTCAAAATAGACGCAATACATATGATTAGTAGATTCATATCTGCCGCCTGGGCTCAACCAATCAGCTCTTTTCTGCCTTTTCTACTGTATTTTGAACTGTCCCGCCTTTGAATTTGATTGGTCAATACTCCTCCATAGGTTATAATGGGTCCCTGTCGCTCCTATTCTGATTGGCCAGTATTGCCAAGCCCCCGCTACTCAACCAATCAGCTCTTTTCTGCATTTTTACTGTATTTTGAACTGTCCCACCTTTGATTTTGATTGGTCAATATTTCTCCGTAGGTTATAATGGGTCACTGTCGCTCCTATTCTGATTGGCTGGTTTCTGCCGACCAATGAGAATAGCTTACAGAATTTGAATTACTGTATTTCCCGGCAATTTCCAATATCCAAATTCCTGATGTAGCGTCGTTCTTGATTTTTGGAAAGTGATTTTTTTATTTTATGTTTTTTATTAGATTTGAGCTCTTTTTCTGATACTGTTTTACACCTAATAAAGGCGATTTTTTTTAGGAATCATACTCCATGCCGCGCGGAGCTGAGAGCCGAGATTTCTGTTGCGATCTTCTATGTTTCCTCTCATGTTATGTTCTCGCTTCACTTCGCCTCCGCCGGATCATTTAGACCAGAATCAACTAGGTCTGCCTGTCGGAGCTGGTGAGCACTGCAATGCACCTCACTTTGCTGACCCGCGATCATGCATGCCTCGGAGTTTTCGAACGCGCTGCATCCTGCCCCGGAACGCCCACATTGTGCCCATTACACGCTCCTTCATGTTATGCGCATCCGAAAGTGGCAAATGCTGCGCCTAACATCGCATCCCTGCGTCCGACAGCGAATTCGAGACGGTGAGGCGCAGGATACGCCAGAAAACAGCCGTAAATCCCGTTCATACATGTCGCCCTTTGTGCAGCTGCCGGCACAAGCTGGAGGCAGGACGGATTGTTTCCCTGCTGATTCCTCCCCTGTATGTATCAGTGCTCAGTCAGCACGCTGATACATACACAGCGTTGCGGCGTTGCAGGCAAGAGGAGTGAGCTCCTGCTGCCTGCGATCCGGCGCAGCGAGCACTCGCTGGTCTCTTACCCGACTTCCCGGATGCTTCCTGAAAGCATCTGGGTAGTCTGGTGACGTCACCATGCCCGCAATGCATTGTGGGCATGGTGATTGCCAGTTACCATGGTGACCAGTACACAACAGTAACGCTGTGTACAGGTCTACCATGGTAACAGCAATCTGACGATTGCTGTTACAGATCCCCCTGGGGAAAAGTGAAAAAATTTGAAAAAGTAAAAAAAAAAAAAAAAAAAGTAAAACACAAACACAAAAAATTAAATAAAAGACAAGTACATCACTCTTTTCCCCTTTACAAACAGCAATTGCCCCCAAAAAGATCCAAAATAACTAAAGTCCCCTTATTTGGTATCGCCGCGTGTGTAACGACCCACCCTATAAATCTGTCATGTTAATTAACCTGTACGGTGAACGCTGTAAAAAACAAAAAACAGTCACAGAATTGCGATTTTTGTTCATCCTGCAGCAAATCAAATGGAATAAAAAGCGATCAAAAACTCATATAAACGCCAAAGTTGTACCAATTAAAACGTCAGTTCATTAAGCAAAAAAATAACATCCTTACACGGAAAAATAAAAAAGTTATGGCTCTCAAGAGATAGCGATGCATAAATATTGTTTTACACAATAAAGCCCTTTTTTTTTTTTTGTGCTTCAAAATAAAAAAAACTATATAAATTGGGTATCACTGTAATGATATCGACCCAGAGAGTAAAGCTAACTGGTTGTGGATACTGTACGGTGAGCGCTGTTAAAAATAAAAATAAAAGACACTACTTGGAATGCAGTATTTTCTTCACCCTGCCTTCCAAAAAAACGGATTTAAAACTGATCAAAAAGTCTTGTCCCCCCAAAAATGATACCAATAAAAATTTAAACTCATCCCACAAAAAACAAACCCCTACACAGCTCCGTACACATAAAAATAAAAAAGTTAAGGCTCTCAGACTACGGCGATGCTAAAACATGATTTCCTTTTTAAATAAAAGTGTTTTTATTGTGTAAAAGCAGTAAAACATAAAAAATATACAAATTGGGTATTGCTGTAATCATATCGACCTGCTGAGTAATACTAGCATGTCATTTATACCGCACGATGACCGCTGTAAAAAAAATAAAATAAAAAACCCCTACCAGAATACTGTATTTTGTTCAAATTGCCTCACAAAAACCTTAATAAAAAGTGATCAAAGCATCATATGCACCCCATAATGATACTAATAGAAACATAAACTCATCCCGCAAAATACAAGCCCATTTCGCCACCCCATTTTCATGGCCCAATGCAAAAAAAAAACTATGGAACACCTGTGCACCCAAAATGCACAATACACCCCTAGATGAGATCCCTGAGGGATGCTGAATCCAAAATGGGGTGACTTCTGGAAGGTTTCACCTGTTCTGGTACTTTGGGGGCTTTACAAATGCGACATAACCCCGCTAAAATCTGCGTTCCAAAAGCCAAATAACACTCCCTCCCTTATACGCCCTGCCATGCGCCCAAACAGCAGTTTACACCCACATGTAGGGTATTGCTGAACTTGGAAGAAAATGTGTAACAAGATTTTTGGGGCTTTTTTTTTTTATTTATTTTTTTTTTTTATTTATTTTTATTACCAATATTCCTTGTAAAAATTAAAATTGCAGATTGTGGTAAAAAAAATTTTTTTTTTCATTTTCACAGCCTAACACTAAAAATTTTTGTGCCACCACTGTGGGGTTAATATACTCACTGCACCCTTGTATATATTCCTTAAGGGGTGTAGTTCCCAATATGGGGTCTTTTTAGGGGTGTTTACTACATTTTAACACTTTAGGGTGTCCGCAAACCTGAAATGGCGCTTAAATAAAATCGTAATGAAAATGAGACCCCAAAGTCTGGTAGGTGCTCCTCCTATTCTGAGGGTTGTGATTGAGCCAAATAGCGCACTAGTGCCACATATGGCATATCTCTGAACACAGAAGAATCTGGGGAATCAATATTAATATTAAAAAAGTGACATTTTTTGCTTTAATTCCTTTAAATACTTTGCTTTAATTCCTGTGAAACACCTAATGGGTTAATAAACTTCCTAAATGCTGTTTTGAATACTGTAGGGGGTGTAGTTTCTTAGATGAAGTCCTTTATGGTGGTACCTAACATACGGGCCAATCAAAGCACGTTAGAACTAGACGGGTCCCTAAAAAATGTATATTGCAAATTTTCCCTTGAAAATTGAAAATTACTACTAAATTTCTAACCCCCTAATGTCGTTTAAAAAAAAAAAAGATTTAAAAAAAATGATGCCAAACTACAGCAGACATATGGTAGATGCTAGTTATAAACTATTTTGAGTGGAATAACTATCTGTCTTACATGCAGAAATTTTTGAAGTTTGAAATTGCTAAATTTTTCACGATACCTTTACACAAATAAACAAGCATTTTTTGGACCAACACCAATATATAAAGAAAACTACCAAAAATACAAAAATACATATATAAAAAACTATTTATTAAAATACAAATGAATAGAAAAAACACAAAAATACAAAAACCAAATACATATAGCTAAAAATGGTGGTGCCACAAAGATACAACCCCACACTAGGTGGCATACATAAGGTGCATAATCATATCAAATAAATAACATAGTATATAACCAAATATACAAAATAAATATACAAATAATCAATGATATTCATCATATAAATCACCCATATAAGAGCGCATCCCCACCCAGAGGAGGCACAGACAGACCCCAACGCGCTTTTCTCCACACCTGGCTTCGTCAGGGGGTAACTATCTGTCTTACATGCAGACATTTTTGAAGTTTGAAATTGGTAAATTTTTCACGATACTTTTTCACAAATTAACAAGCATTCTTTGGACCAAAATTTCTTACTATCTTAATGAACAATGTGTCACGAGAAAACAGTCTCTGACTCACATGGATAGGTAAAAGTGTCAAAAAGTTATTCTCACATAAAGTGACACATGCCAAATTGATTTAAAAAAAGGGGCTCTGTCAGAGAGGCCAAAACTGGCTCTGGCGGTAAGGGGTTAAGTAGCAATTTTTTACGGTTTTAAAGAATAATTGCAACAGGGACCTATTAGCTCTAAAGGGGCTTTTAAGGCCTTGACATCCCTATAAATGATCCATAAAAAAAACTGCATCTCTGCCTTAACAAAAACGTTTAGGATGTTTGTTCACCCTTTCTGTTTTTAACAGGAATCCAAGCAAAGTGGAGGAGAAATTTTTTAATTTCATTTTTTTTTTTTCAGATTTGAATTCATTTTTTACTGGAACACAGTAGATGTTAATGAAAAAAATTGAACTCCCTATGAAGTCCCCTATTCTTTTTTTTAAAGGGAACATCCAATATGTGACCCTACAACTGTGTTATTCACTGAAGCCAGCCCCAGAATAAAATTTTGGGCCTCCTTTTTATTACAATATTTTTAGACACCATTTCAAGTTTGTAGACACCTTTAGGCTATGTCCACACAGCTTATTTTGGGCTGGGATCCGTCCCAGTTATTACGGTAATCCACAGTTCTCAAAGAGAACTATGGATTCTGTCTGCTCTCCCCCACTCGTGAAATACAGCGAGTGGGGAGAGAAGTGACAAGTCCATTATTTACGGCGCTATACGCTCCTTGGATAATGAATGTCTATAGGGCCAGCGAGCTGCCGCCCCCTCGCCCCCGCTGTCAGGCACACGGTGTAATTGAGGGCGAAATCTGTCCCGCAATTACGCCGTGAATAAGCCGTGTGAACTCGGACTTACGATGCAAAACTTTATAAACACCCCTAAAATACTTCATTTTTAAAACCACACCCCTTTTTACTTACCCCACTATAAGACTAGACTAAGCGATCACTTGATCACGGTTTTAATATATTGTATATACACCCCAGATACACAATATGAGTAAAACGAGTTCTGTTATAGGTGGATTGGGAAAACGGTTTTAATGATAATCTGCCTATCATTGGGGATGCCATGCATATCTCAATAATGCCCAGCAGAATATAAAGGGACAGGTAATGTCACATATTATGGCTCCATTAGGGAAACACATGTAAAAGGGAGGAAGTAGTGACTCAGGACACCATGGAGCACAGGCAAGGCCCTGGATTGTGAGGTAAAGACAGTATTACATCATGGAACCTCTGTGATATAAGGGTCGGTTGTCCTGCTGATCAGTGCACACATATAGGAGAAATTTCTCGAGTGAGTGTTCTTTTTCACAACATTATTTTTCGGCGTAGTCCAGGAAATACTTCCATTGCTGTTATACTCTAGAGTTCTTTAACTCTACAAGAGACTTTGGTGTCCCCAAGGCCAAGTGAGAGCCAACATCTTGGCCACAAAGAGAGGCGCAGCAGAGTAAGGATGTCACGGAGAATTTTTTGTGCTCCCCATGACAGAACATCTCAGAGAGCCTTCACCATCAGATGACATCGCAAAAGGCCTTCACACAGTAAGACAGGGAAGAGCCATAAACTAACAAGACATTCATATAAGGAATCAATATCTTTCAGACCTGCATAAGAATAATATCCAGTTTGAGAAAATATTAATATACTTTTTTTTTTAAACCCAGGAACATCAAGGCAGAGCAGGGAGGACTCCCCTATAGGCGCACAAACAAGGGGCAGTCGCCCTCAGAGGAGAATTGAGATGGCTTTCCCGTAAATGGCAGAAATAGGAGGCGGAGAAGAGTGAGAGCCCCAACAATTTGACAGGCCTGCACAAGGGAAACCATCTCCAGCTATCACCCAACTTGAAGCAGTGACCTCTGAGGTCCATGTGCTGGCCATGCTTACACTCCCCCCTCCATAAGACAGGGTGAGACCCACCTGCAACCTGCGCATCTGTCTAGGGACTATGAAAATGGGGATCAAGTCACCAATTGAGTGCTCCCACTTTTTTCCCACACCTCCTGCATAGCTAGATGGCTCCAGGACAAGAATGCCTTCCTCCTGCAGGCATTTTACTGGGGACAAACAGGAACAAATTCCTCCCTGCAAAACTTAGAAAGACAAATTTGGGGGGATATTTGTGGTCACCAACAACCCCAAAGTTGCGCCATCACCTCCAATTGTGGTCTTTGCGTTTGACAAGTGGAGAAACCTCGTGTTCCATTGAGGTGATGAGATATATTGCCAACAGCGACCCTGGAAGAGTGAGTATTTTACTTTACAATCCAGTTCTGAATTATTTCTGTATTCTGCTGCCGTTGTGATTGGTAGAAGAGTCACTAATGATGTCTTCATGTGGTTTATAGGAACATCATGTCATACTGGACTGGGGGTCGGCGCACCATAGCCCTCCGTGAATCGGAGCCCTATGCTCCTAGATGTCTTGGTTCTTTGGCCTCGTATAAAAGTTTAAAAAGAGCTTTATTCTCAGTTACTGGGAAATTTTTAGTCCCCTGATGACGCCACAATAAGGAGAAACAGCTGGAACATTATTGTTAACTGAGATTTTGTATTGTACTCACCAGTATAGGGTATTAATAGGGGCTTTGCATAGTAGGGCTAGGTTCCTGTACAGGGGCGCTTTTAAATTTTAGCGGTGCCCTATTTTTGCTAGGGAGGGACCTATGGTAGAAAATTATGGATTGTAATAGGGACAGTGATAATTGTTCCAATACCAATACCTACCGTTTTATGTGCACTTTTGATTATATGTTTTGGGTCATTGTTTGCTCTATAGAGATTTTTTAATCTTATTGAAATAAATGTTATATTTTAGATACACTTTCTCCTATCTGTTGTTGAGTCGTATCTGGACTGGAAATAGAGGCTACTGTGCTCAAATGCAGGGCTACATAGTCCAGGGTGAGCACAGGGTCGGCGTCAATTTTGGAGCTGAAGCCTTTTCAAGCGCCAACATTTCTTTGTATATATCAGGTGAGTGTATACAAAGCAGAGACGTCTTATGTACAGTAGGTTATAGCTGTTGTGCTGGAACCTGATCACACTATTCTATCATTTATCTGTGTTTCAGAATTGGATTGTGAGAGTCATCTTGTGCAGCACAAATCTGAAGGGTGCTTGTTTGCAGGGAGGTGCTCAAGCAGGAGGTGAGCGAGCACAGCACGTTACACCCCAATTGCACAAGTTGAGCAGTTCGATTTTTTAGGTTTTCACTGTAGAGACAATAAACCATAACCTCTTATCCCTTGTTATTGTAAAAATTAATCTTATACTAGGACCTCAAATTCTAGTAATAAGCTTGTAAAATTCACATTTTTATTAAACTGAAGACCTATTTCTAGGATGTATCATCACTGTGTGATCTGTGGGATGATTGAGCTCTGGGATGTCCACCAATCCTGAAAATAAATGGACTGCAGCAAAATGTTGCATCTCCTGCACAGTCTTTCCCTGTAAAGCTGCGCTCAGTTGTGCTGGGAAACTGCAGGACAGCTCCATTCAAGTGAATAGGGCCAGCAGCATTTCCCTACAGAGCTGAATGTCTGGACGTGCAAATAATGGACCTCGACGCATCATAAAGTGATGACATATTCTAGCAAGATCCTATCAGTTTATGAGATATAAATACCCCTCTAACAAACCTTGTACCATTAATATAAAGTAACACAAGTTACATTTGGAATAAAATTGCTCATGCACAGAAACTACAAGTGTCCCAATTATCTGCCACATAAAGCCTCTGGGTTGGGGGCAGAATTCCACATTGTTTTTTCCCTAACAGCTTTTTAATATTTTTTTTTAGCAAAAGCAAAACAGATCCCAGATGAAACCCAGCAAGCATTGCACATATAGAAGAGCGGATCATCACTGTGGGCAAGAGAAGCCTCCAATAAAACCAGCAGAGGCTAAAGGGGAAGATTGTGGTGGTAAATAAACGCCAGTCATCATCCAGCCTGAAGAGATATCACACAATCTGTATGTGATCAGGAGATTCCACCTGGTTGGGCTAGAAGGCATCCCAGGCTATAAGACAATCAGGCGCTGCCAACCAGCCTCCATTTACAGCTCATATTTTACATGATTGGGGGAACCTTACCTTTCCTGAAAGTGACATCAAGCAGGATTCCAGTCACTGATTGAACCAATAAATTAGGTTTTCCACTCAGGTTATATCATCTAGCCAATATCTTTATCAAGTACTGTACATTGGGAAGAAGAAATAAAATGTAAAAAACTACCCAAAGAACAGCCATCGACTGATTGCCGCTGGTGCCCCCAATGATCACTGAATATCAAGGCAGAAGATGCTGCAGGGAAATGATGTCTGTATGGTGATGCACACCTCGGTATTTAGTAATCTAGGCTATTGTAATTGCGGGGTGCAAGAGACCAAAATGGAAGCATCCATTCCTCCCTCTATAAATTAAAAGCAATATATGCCAAGTAGAACGTATAGTTCTGCACAAAAAAACATTTTCTGAAAAACACAATGTGAACCGGGTGCCACTGGCTTGGTTTTAGGCATATGATATACACGCAATTCCCAAAACCATTTCACACCATCTGCTAAAAAAGGGGAAAACAATACATGGAAACCTCTAAAGAAGCATTTATGCTATCTACAATACTTGAAAAAAACTTTGAGATTCTTAGTTCACACGTTTTGATCAAAAATGCTTAAGGCCCCCCAGGCTTACAACGGGATCTCAAGGCGGGTAGTCCTACTCTATTTTTATCTCTCACTAGAGTCAAGTGAGAGGTAAAAATACAGTAGGACCACCCGCCTTGAGATCCTGTTGTAAGCCGGGGGGTGGCTTAAGCATTTTTTGATCAAAACGTGTGAACTAAGAATCTCAAAGTTTTTTTCAATCCCTTTATCTGTCACCAAAATCTCCTTTGCATCTTTTCTCCGAGTCTCTTTAACTATATGATGGAACAAGAGACTTTGAGGCGCCATGGGAATGTCAATATTCCAAATATCCTTAACCAAACTCAGTGCTTTACTCCACATGCGTTCAATCTCCGGACATGACCAAAGGCAGTGGACCAAGTCCACTTTGTCTAAGTAACACTTTGGACACTCAGTCCAGTAATTTGAGTTATCTTTTTTTTTTTTTATGTCTATAGATCTTTATTAAGAAATTTTAGTTAAACACAGAATCTCAAAATACAAACATAGAACAAACACATACAAATAAGAACAAAGCCATAGTTAATGCTTGGATAGGGTTCACATAAGACTACATAAAGCGAACAACAGAGAGTCAGTCTAAGGGAAAGTACTTTTGAAAGTAAATCCTCCACTAAACCCCAGAGAGAGAAGGTCACTGGGCAATTCCACCACATGTGAAAAAGAGTCCTGATCGATCCACAACCCCTCCAGCATTGAGCCAAACCAGGCAGGGAAAAATGAGCTATTCGGTTGAGTGTTAAATACCATATGAGGTGTAGCTTTTTCATTATATCAAGATGGTTTACACACCTAGAGTACTTAATGGGAGCCATCACTGCCAGTTTCCATGCGTCCTGGGAAAATTTAGCGGCTAAATCCGATTCCCATTTTTATGCACATAATTTGGTGGGCTGGGTATCCTTGGTCAGGAAGAAAATATTTACCCCGATAACCCTTTCTCGACCTTTTTTCCCTACTAAAAAATAAAAGGTCAAAAAAGGTTTGGGTTTTTTTGGGCCATCCCCACCCTTGTAGTGTTGATCTGTAGATTTTTAAAGAAATTAGCCTATCCATCAAAGCTGGAATTGGGTACGAAAAAGTTTGAATTCCCTTTTCAAACAGAGACCGATTTAAAAGGATCCCTTAGAGATCCACTGATTTTTAACATATGGGGGGATTCAAGCAAAATCATGAAATTTACACCCCTTTTTTTAGCAAAGTATACCCATTGTTTAGGTTAAACAAAAAAAGATCCAAAACCTGAAGGCTGTGGAAAAGGGGAAAGGTCAGTGCGGGAAAAGTTTAAGGCCCCTAAGGTGGCAAAAAAAGTTTCCTGACCGTAAGGGAACGTCAGGATCCTTCAATTTGACCCCAGAGATGTTACCGGGGAAAGAAAAAAAAATTTACAAGCACAAAGCTATTTTATAGCCTTCGATAGGGATGACTCCCCGCACCCCTAGTTTTGAGGGATAGGTATTGTCTCCTACATTTTGGGTTTCTTTGACCCCCCATAAAATTTAAAATTTTAAGGCCTGAAGCTTTTTAAATTTAAAACCTCGGGGAAAAGAAATGGAAGGGATCTTGAGATATAAAGAAACCGTGGGAGTAACATCATTTTGGTGATATTGATTCTGGCCAGCCAGGATAGTGGGAATTGAACCAGTCGATTAGTTTCATTTGAAAGCGAGTCGTGTAAGGAATCTAAGTTAGTCATTATCGTGTTTTCTAGAGAGGGGGTAATTTTAATGCCTAGGTAATTAATGTGTGAGTCCAACCAAATAAACCCTAATTTTTTTAAAGAGGGACAACAATGTAGAGGGATGTGTAACGGGAGGACCATGGATTTTGACACATTCAGTTTGTAGTAAGAAACCTTGAAATATGAGTCTAAAATTTGAAGAAGAGTTCTACGATTTCTCCGGTTTTGGAAATATTAAAAATGTGCCCCAAAAAGGCTAATTTTTTTTTCTACCAAAAAGGGGACTCCTATATTAATTTGGTTTTTTAATTAATCAGCAAAAGGTTCTATACATGATAAAAATAGAAGGAGAAAAACGGACAAAATTTTAGATCTTTATAAGGGAATTAATTGGTAAATGGCCCTGTGGGCAACTCTAAATAGCAACTCCCTCCACTGCACATTGGCCGTGGCGTTTCTTACCACCTCTAATCCAGGAAGGATCTTTTTACAGATACCTTATAGGTCAGCCATCTTGACTTCTTCCGACAGCCCCACCCAAACCCTTTAAAATTTTTTCGCGGGACCCTTTTTCTAATCACTGTGCGGTCTTTCAAAATTCTACTTGGGGGCAGTAATTTCAATTTAGAATTTTCATTTTTCCGGGTGTTAACTCTCCCCAGTTCCCTATCTAAATAGAACGAAGCTCGCATTGCAGCTGGTTAAGTGTGTCCTGGATAATGTTATGCAGGTTTCCCTGGGGTCAAATGCTTGGCCATCTCAACAGCGAGCTGTTTTCATCTATTTGGGTGCGGTCATCCTCCTAATAGGGTACTCAGTGTTAGTCTGTTGAGCTGCACTCTAAGGGGGGTTGCGGGCGCCATCTTTAAGCGTCTTACATGGGAGAATTTCGGGTGATTTTCCTCGATTTTTTTCCCCCCCCCCCCCCGCCCCAAAAATACCTCTCCAATACAGCTGGGCCCGTTGGAAGGGGATTTTCAGTCGGGTTTCCCCTTCTTGTTGCGGTAAAAATGTGTTTCTGGGGCCCGGGGTCCGGGGGCTCACACGCCTCCTGCTTACAGCCGACACCGGAACCGGGAACCCCCCTCTTCAATCTTTTTACCCTTTTCCGGTCCCCAGCCCCGGTCCATATGCACATCCTCTTCCTCACCACATTTCCCTCACCCCAAACACACTTTTTCTATTAAGTACCCCAAAACTGTTCCCCAAACCCCCCATGGCAGCAGCCTCATCACCCCTCGGTTAAAGGGTGTTTTTGGTAAATGCGGTTTCCGAGCCTCCACCAAAAGGGGTTTTCCCCCTTTTCTTCCAAATGATCCCGCACCTCTGCAATAGTGGTATCCATGGCAAAGAAACACCGCACCTTTCCCCAAAAAGGGGCAGCTCCCAATCTATAACCCCCCTAGTCTTCACAACGGGGGGTGAGTGCTTTTCTGTCAAATTATAAAACCCGGAAACCCAGACCACCCCTGGGAAAAATGACAGCAGTCCCCTGGCAACTAAAAAAGTCTGCCTGCCACAAAAAAGTCTTTGGTAAATAAAAGTGCTTTTTGGAAACCCCCCCCTTTAATTCAAACCCTGTATTTTTGTCACTTTATGGGGAAATAACATTTTAATGCTTTTACCTATTAGGGGGTTTGAAAATTTTAAATTCATGACACAACTTTTCCAGGTCCGTGCCACGTTCCTGCCCTTAAGCTGCGGCCTCTGTGCAAAACCGGGCAGTCGAATCTATGTTCCTATCACGATCTGTTTCCTGTTGGGCAGTGCCCACGGGGTGCGCTCCTGAAGCTGCTTTTATTTCACCTGGGATTGCTGTGCGGCTTTCCCCTTGCGGCCATGCTGCTTTTTTCCATTTTGGGCCCTTGCGCCCAAATTCCTTTTTGTTATGAGGGCGGCGGCCACTTTTTCCCCTTCCTTTTTTCCCACATTGTGCGGGGGGGTTGGACTTCCTCTCCCAACCCCCTTCCACCTGTGGGTTTATAAGCCTGCTTCTCCTGACACCCCCCCCCCGGCCCTACCCTTTTGTTGTTGTTGTTCTTGTTTTTTCATGTTGTCTCTTGGGGTTGTCTGTTGTGCCCGTGTTTTTTGGCCCTTTTTTTTGGTGTCCTTTTGGTATCCTCTATGTTTGGTTAGTTCCATGTTGCTTTCCATGGTCTGTCTGCACTTTGTCTGTGACTTCTTTCCATGTTAATGTCTTAGTTCCTAGCTTGTTTCTGCTGTCCTGTTTCCTTGCCTTGTTCTTCCCTGGTTTTGCCCGCTAGCCTTTTTCCCCTTGCCTGAGTCCTACCCTTATCTTGATCTTGTTCTTTTGTGTGTTGTTTTCCATCAGTCTGTTTTGTCCCTTGGTTCTTTTTAAAACCTTCTTGTTTGGGCATCCGTTTAGCCCTGTCTGTTGTTTGTTCTGTACCCACATATTTACTTTGTTGCTTTGTCTTTTTCCCCTTATCCGTTGGGGTGCCCTGCAGGGCATTTTTGGCCCTGTTGGTCAGCGCCACTGCTGGGGATGCTCTGAGGTAGCACCTGGTGGCGTTGGGTCAGCCAAACCTTCCCTCAAAGGCTTGTGAAGATCCCATGCCCATGGCACTTGTTGCCCCCCTCGGGAAACCCCCGGCATGGCCCAGTGGGCCCCCACTTTACCCCTTTCCCCCCGTCCCCGTTAAACAACAACGTTACTTTAAGTTTTGAACATTTGGGTGTTTGTTGTTGTGTTTGTTTGGAAGAAACTAAAAATGACAGATTTTTGGAAAATTTAAAGTCTGAATATTTTTATGCTTTTAAAAAGTTAGTCTAACTACAAATAGTTTTTAACATCCTCTGTGTCTACTATATATGGCATTATTTTTATATGTCCTTTTTTTTTTGGAGGCTTTAAATTTAAAGAGAATTCACATATTTATGCCCCTTGCTGGGGGGAACACAAGCTGTGTCAGACTGCTGTTTCCAGTGCTGTGCTTTATTGAAAGATGCAGGGGTTTTAGAGATTTTGCTAAAAAACGCAGTTTTCAGCCAAAAAGAGTATGAAAAGGTGGGTTTTTTTTATGCCCCGCCCCTCTGAGGTAGCCCCCCCCCTCAAATGTAAACCTACTGAAAAAGGTAGAAATAATGAATAATGCAGTGGGGGGGGTTAGCCATTGGTGGGTGGGGCTAACACCTGCTTATGAATAAGATTTGAGCATTAAATGCTCTAAGGCTATGTTCACACGGCTTAAAATGGGAAGTATCTAGAGATGGGCGAATTGATTCTAACGAATTGACTTCGTTTAGAATTTCAGGAAAAACTTCGGTTCTGAAAGAAACGAGTTTGGGGTACTTCGCGTACTTAGCGGCTTTTTTATTATAAAATGGGCTGCGAGCACCCGCCTTACATGGGACAAAGAATCTGGGAGGGAAAAGGGCATAGCCTACATGACAGGCAGAGATGAAACCCCAACAGAGACCGGGGGGTTTTTGGACGTCACCGCACTTTTATAAGTCCCGGGCGCCGGGCGCTGGAGCCATACCCCTCTCACGTATGGGGTAGGGGAAGTGGCCACGGCGCTTATGATATCTTTTCTAAAGAAATCATTTTTTACAGCGATTTTGGGGGTGCACAGCTTGTTTCAGGGGAATCTTCTCTTCGTTCTAATTTGTTTTTTGGGGTATTGGAATGAAGTCCTTTTTGGGCCAAATCCCGGCGCAATAACATTTTAATGTTTAATTCTCCCTACAGACACATTGTTTTCCCAAAAGGGTTTTATCAACCCCTGTTCCTGTTTTTTTCCCTTTTTTAAAGAAACAGCTTTTTTAAAACAACCCAAATACCCTTCATTTTTGGTTGCCTCATTTCTTTTGCGAATTTGACATCCTGGGTGTTAATGTAAGCTTCTGCATATGCGGATTGTGAGAGGTCACTAAAAGAAATTATTTTTACGGGGGTGAACATTAAAAAATTAATTTTTCCGCTGTAGCATAATTCATATACCGCAAGGTTAATAAATAAAGTTTTTCTGTTGTTGATGCTACCGTATAATTACACGCCATTGCCTAAACACTGATACAACAGACTGGTAATTTTTGGCATTCTGCTCTATTACTTTTTGCACCCGCAATTTACTCATCAGGGGGATTAAGTAGCGTTGCTCTATGCTGTTGTCTGGTCATAAAAGTAAACGTTCTTTTTCACCGAACCAAAAATGAATTTTTTCTGTAGCCATAATTCATAACGCTAAAGGGTTAATTACAGTGCTTGCTGTCATTCATGTACGTTAATATACACGACATTTTAACACGACTACAAAGCTAGAACAGGTAATTGTTGGCCCTCGCATATTTATTTTTCTCATTTGTCTTCCTGGGGTTATTTAAGCGATTGTTCGGCTGTTGCTGCAGTCACATAAAAGAATACATTTTGTTTCACACCCACCGCACAAATAGAATATTTTCCTGATTGCTATAATTCATAACCCCGTAGGTTATTTACAGTTTTTCTGTTGTGGCCACCTGCTACCGGTCAATAAATTAACGGCCATTATTAACATGTACAAAGCTATGGTAATTTTTAGGTATCTCCATTCTTTTGCGCAATTTAATCAGGGGATAATTAAGACTGTTTGTTCTGTGTTGTTGTCAACTATAAAAGATAAAAGTTCTTTCTTCTCACCGCCAAATACAAAAGACATTTGTTCCATGTAGTATTATTCATGAATACTAACCGAAGGTTAACTTACAAGCTGTTTCTGTCTGTTCTTGTTACGTAAATATACATGCCATTTTATATCACGTACCAAAGCTGGCGTAATTGTTATAGTGGAGGACAGCATATTTCTTATTGGCAATTTACTCATCCAGAAGTTAATTAAGGTTTGTTTGCATGTTGTCGTCACTAAAAGAATCGCAATCCTTTTTCACGCCCCCAGAAGAGAAAGACATTTTGCCCTGTATGCTTTATTCAGAACCAAGGTTAAATAAGCCTGTTTGTATGCTTTTATATTCAGTTAAAAAATACACCGTGTTTTTCAAACAAGGTCACATACAAGTAAATTTTTCCGTTCATTTGTGGAGCGTCAATTTATATTCTAAGGGCTCTTACCCAATGCTTGTTAGTGGGTTCATTTGGACGGTCAATCTACAGGTGTGTGTATTTATCATATGCCTGATATTTCATCAAACAGTTTGTCTGTAATTTTAGTAACAAAAGTATGTCAGACAGGAGATACGGTGGCAAGGCTCATTCACCTTTGCGAGTGGCGGGTGGCCACAAACATTCCCGCCGAGCAGGCCCAACGGCTGCAAGCACAGCATAACGATTTCAGGGGACAAAGCGCAAGCAGGTGGTCTCTCCGTGTGTATAGGCCACAACTGCCCGCCATGTCATCTAGGGCCGTGTGCTGGAACAGCATCCCAAGGGTTCTTGCTGGATTGGATGACTAGGTCAATTCACTTCAACTCACAAGATACCATTGACAACCCAGCCAAGTGATCAAAGGGTGGGAAGTCAGACACAACCTTATTTGGCCATGATATGTGTCACGGGAGTCGGGAGTCAGTGGCTCACCTGTCTACAATCCCGACTCTGTCTCCATACCGGTTCCCTCAGCAGTAGATCTACTTTGTGGTCTGGGGATCAGCGCCACTATTCTTATTGCCTCGGAGGGATGAGACAATTTGGGGAGGGTAGTCCAGCAGCTCACTTGCGAAGCGAAGAAATGGGGCACAATTAATCCCTGCATCCTTTATGCAGTAGGCGGCCCAAAGTATAGATGTGGATAGTGGCATGGGTGGTCATGTTGTGTGAAGGTGTCATGCCTCTGCATACAAGACCGGTGAGCGATAGCTGAGTCACGAGGATGTGAAACACAAATTGATGATTGATGATAGCCTCCCGACCGCACTTGGGTGCCGGGTGATGCAAGGGACTATTCATCATCGTCAGTAGAAGAGAGGGTCAGCTTGCGCGGTCAGGCCAGACAGCGCCTAGCTAGCAAAGTGGGTTGATTTGGCCATGATCGGTCTGCAGTTGGTAGAGCAGTGTGGACGGTCGGAAGCCCAAACTGTGGCCCACGGGGGATAGAAAACCCAGTCTTCGCAGTGTCACAAGAGGAACTGAGAGTAGCGGCACAGAGGGAACACTCATCCCACCTGGCGGGATGTATGTTCATAAAAGGCAGCGGCTGGAGCAGTAGTCACTCAAGTGCGGAGCCGTTGGCGGTTAATATCAGATTACTCGGACTGGGTGTGGCAGTTCGTGCATAATCGACAGGAGGAGCTGAATATGGGTCATATGTAGAAAACTGTGCGGCAGAAAGGTGACAGATAGCCAGGCCGGAGTACGCTAACGTTAGGGCCCTTGGCTGCCGTAACATGAGCACCGTCTACCTATCCGGTGGCACTGGGAGAAAGTGGCCTCTAAGAACTGAAACTGGTGGTCCATCTGCATGCCCGCATGCAACTAGCAGCGGCCCCAGTCGGTAGCATGCATTGCAGCCAGTCATGGCTCCACCACCTCTGCAGAAGGGGCTGTTTTTTTGCCATCACTCTCCGGTCATGAATTGCTTTCCTGCTCCTTGCTACTCATGGAGCAAGCAGTCGTTCAGCGAGTGGCGATTGAAAAAGAGACAACAGTATGTCGTCCAACCATCCTAAGGATGCCAGAAAGTGACAGTGCTCTGTCCAAGTTGTTGGCTACTGTAGTCCCTCCCTTTCCATATGGTGGAACCTGCCACCGTTCAGAGATCTTATGGCTGTTGCGAGCCGAGATGGAGAGTTCCAAGCAGTATTTTCTTTTCCTAAAAAAGACGAAGTTGAGACAGTACAGCACTCTTCATTAATATGTAGAACAGAAGGGTGGGCCAGTCCTTGGTTTATCGGTTTGCCTTCCAAAAGATGCACAGGCAGCGCGGAACATCTGGAGCCATGTAAATCTATGAGGTTCGGGGCCAGTACATGTCCTTTACGGCCCACTGGGTGAAAGGGTGCTTCTAGCCCAGGACAAACACCAACAACTTGGACTGGAGACGACCGCTTCTCTCCTCCACTGTTAGTTGGTAAAAACTGCGGCTCCCTGCGCCAATGTCCAACCTCCTCATCTCCACCACCATCACCTCAGCTCCTCAAGTACTGCCTCCATCTTACCATATGTGTAGGGCTACAGCAGGTGTCACGCCAGTTCTACACATGGCTTGCCTCGGCCGCCGAACTAAGTCAACAGGGGAGGAAACTGCCTCGCCGCGTCATGCAGCGAAGAAATCGCCATGGTGGACTTTTCGCGTCCCAACTCTCCCGCAAATCGGGAACAATGAAGTGACGAGACAATGGGTAGGAAAATGGGGGCGTGCAAATGCCCCACGAGGAGGGGTTGACGTCCTGACACCGGCCCTTGGCGCCGTGTTCAATTGCCGTTGTGAAAGGTTCCTGATGTCTTCCAGATCTTCAGAAGATTCTTGAAAAAGGGACAGGGAAATGTGAATGCACTTCGTTCCATTCTACAAAAGCCATGGAACACCCGCCTCGGAAGTTGCAGCGGTCAGCCCAGGTCGGTCCTCCCAACACACTATGTATATGCGATGTTTCCACCCGGTTGGGAATTCATAGCCATGCACATGTTGGACCGACTGTATGAACTGAGAAAGGACGATTATCGATTTTCTGAATGATCCAGGCCGGACAGAGAGTACTCTCCGTGGTGTAGTTTGATGTCAGCCAGTGGAAGCCCTCATGCGTGACACCTGCCGTTTGCTCGAGGCCATTCGAGGAACGGCGAACGTTATTTGTCAGTCGCCAGGAAGCTAAGGACGTAGTTTGTATAAGTCATTCCATGCTTCTACTGTCCTGGAACAGATGCTGAAAAATCTGTGTGGGCAGGGGACTGAGAGTGTGGCGAGCACTACATATCGCGGCCACATGCATGTAAGTTGGGGAATTCTGAACTGGAGGAGGAGGAGTGAGACATTGGAGCAGAAGCATTGTCTGATGAAATGAGTGGATTTTCCTACTCCACGGTCGCATGGAGAGGAAGGAGCAGGAGAAGTCTGGAGGGGAGGTAGTTGAGATGTGGAAGTCGCAGGCAGATGGACCCGCAAGCACCGGTTGCTGTATACAGTGAGGAGATGGCAGGTCGCAGGGAGCCCCTCGGAGTCACTTGTGCCCAGATGCGCCCGCAGCATGCCTGATTTGCTGGTAGTGACAGCCATATAGTCAGAATCCGGCAGAGGGATGACATTCTGGCTCTCACGCACTATTAGGACCCTTGCTACCAGTCCAAAAATGGGAGCCTTTTGTCAACCAGATGTTGAGAGGGAGGACAAACTCAATTTACTCTAGGGAACATCCTCCGTAGTCAGTTGGCCACTGCCTATGTGAGGCATATCGTCCCTCCTCTGAAGGTTACTGACCGGGGGCTTGCTTCAGCGCCCTCATGATACTAACTGCCGCCAGACTGCTGCGAGGATAGGTGGGGGGGCTTAGAGTGCCTGTACTCATGCTCCATCAGCAGACAACCCTCAAGTTAGGGTGTCATGAAATGAGCAGCTTCCTTCACACCGCCTAAAGTGAGAGGGAGTCGCCAGCAGCAGCAGCAGGACTTGGAGCAGACCCGTGAACAAGCACTCTGGCCACCGCCGTAGCTTAGAGATGCGCTGGACTACTGGGCAGCCAAAACTGGATGTGTGGCTGCCCCAACCTTGCCCGAAGTTTGTCAGTGAGAGAAGCTGTCCTGCGCCCGGCACCTGTAGTGTGGCTCCCTGATAGCGGGTTGTTCCATGCAGCGGGGGCATCGTTAACCCCCTCAAGGAAAGGACATCTTTTCAAGATGAATCAGGTGTGGTACAACTACAGCGGTTCTCGGCTAGGATTTCCACTCCACCACTGCATCTGGGTCAGACTACATCAGACCATGACCGCCTCACCCAAACTGTCGAGAAATGAGTCTGGGTTCAACTACCTGCCCCAGACACATATTCTGATGCCGCCACCTGCCTGATGCCACTCATCTGCATGTCAGTTTATCCATCTGCTCACCAATCCATCTTTACAGGGAATAGGTTATTGCCCACCACCTCCACACTCTGAGTACTGCATGCCACTGTATGACCTTCATGTGCTGCCTGCATGCCCTGATGCGTGACACTCCAATTCTGTGTCAATTTTGTGCCACTCTGAGGCATTCTCCCTGTTTTTGCCACCATCCAGAATGTCCTATTGTGCAACTCTGTGACCTCATGCTGACTCAATCGTGGCTGCGCCCTTGGAGTCACTCCACTACCATGTCGTTGTGACAATCTTTGATCCTCATGTGAAGGCCAGGCTCTGGTGTACCTCCACTCTCTGTCATTGTGCCTATCTCTCGTGGCTACTTACTGTTTTGCCACCTCCAGAATGTCATTTGCCACGGTTGACCTCATGCTGCTAGCTGTGGACTGCACGCCCGTCACCTCCATCACTGTGTATTGTGACCTAACTTCTTTGACTCTATGATGACTCACTGCCAGTGACATCCAACTCTAATGTCATTGTGCCACGCTTGTGCCTACTACTGTTTTGCCACCTCCAGAATGTCTATTGTGACCTCAATGTCCACTGACCTCTTGCTGTCTGCTGTGGCTTGCACCGGCGTCACCTCACACGTGTGTCATTTGTGCCACTCTTTGACCTCATGCTGCTACTGCGTGACGCTCCTATCTCTATGACTTTGTGCCATCTCTGTCGGCCTATCTGTTTTGCCACCTCCAGTTTGTAACATGGTGGCCATACTGTACTGACCTCTTGCTGTGCCTGTGGCCTGCTGCCGTGCCTACACCTGTGTCTTTGTGCCCAACACTTGACCTCTTGTGTGCTGCCTGTCACCTTCACTGTCTGTCATTGTGCACCACTCTGTAGGACTAGACATGTTTTGACACTCCCAGAATGTCTATATGTGCCAACTGTCTCTGACCTCATGCTCTGTGCATGTGGAATGCGGCCCGTGCACTCTAACTCTGTAGTCATTGTGCCAACTTGTGGCTTATATCCTGTTTGTGTTCACTCCAGAATGTCTTTGCTGCCAACTCTGTGACTCATGACTGCGGTGGTCTGCCGCACGTCATCTCACACACACCCTGTCATTTGTGCTCTCTGGTGACTCATGTCTGTGCTGCCGTGTACCTCCCACTCGCTGGTATTGCTGCCACTCTGTGGCTCCCTGACTGAACTGTTTTGCCACCTCCAGAATGTCAATTGGGCCACTTGTAATGACCTCGTGTTCTGCTCTGTGGCTGCCCTGCCGTAACTCTTTCCACTCTCTGGCATTGTGTCCACTGTGCTGACTCCATGCTGCCTGTTGATGGCTGATTACCGTGCCCGCTCCACATGTGATCTTGGGTGCACTCTCTGACAATCTATGGTGCTGAGCATGCCGTCACCTCCACTCTATGTTCATTGTGCCACTTGTGGACTATACTATTTTGCCACCTCTAGAATATCATTGTGCCACTGTCTGAACCATGTGCGGCTGTGGCTGCTGCGCTGCCTCCACACTGTTTCACGTGCACTGCCCACTCTCTGTACCTCCATGCTGCCTGTGCCGTCACACCTCACACCAGCTTCGTATTGGGGCCACCTCTGTGGCCTACTACATGTTTTTGCCACCTTCCAGAATGTCATTGTGATACTGTTGACCTCTTGCTGATGATCTTGCTGTGGCTGCTGCCGTGCCCCCACTTGTGTCAGTTTGTGCCACTGGACTGTGGCTCTAACCACCTGTTTTTGCCACCCTCAGAATGTTTGGATGCACTGTTGATATTGGCTGACTGCTGTGGCCTGCTGCACCTTGACATCACATTCTGTCATTGTTGCATGGCTGACCTCATGCTGCCTGCTGTTGCTAATTGTTGATGACGTGTACCTCCACCAACCGTAATATCATTGTGACACTGTAACTGACCTCTTGACTGCTGCTGTGGCTGCTGACCGTGATCTTCCATCACTCTGTATTGTGCATCTATGACCTCATGCCCTGCTGCTGTGTGGTCATGCTGCCGATGCCCCTCCGCTCTGTGTCATGGACTGTCCCATCTCTCTGACCTCATGCTGTGGCTTCCTGCCGTACCTGCACTCTTTGCCATTTTTGCACATCATGTGGTCTCCCTACTCCTGTTTTTGCCACCTCCAGAAATGTCATTGTGCACACTCTCTGACCTCTTGCTGTGTTTTGGGGCTGCTGCCATCACCTCCACTCCTTTCACTGATGTTGCCACCCTGAGCCCTAAGTCTGTTTTTTCCTGCTGTCGCCTGCCAGGACTTATCAAGGCTACATTCTCCGCTTCAGTTTTTTGGTAAGGTTTGCCATTCTTAAGTGCCAGGGAATTTTATAGTGAAGCTAGGATTCTAAGGTGCTCGGCACGGCCAGATACATCTGAAGTGTCCATTCTATAAAACTCAACTATTGATCGGATGCTGGAACTAAACAAGCCTAATACTCTCGCTGCCCCATTATTTAAGAGGCAACAAAAGTTTCTACATGCACCACTACAGGACTCGGTTGCAGCATGAGAAAAATAGCCGTAGTTTTTCTTTATACGCAAATTTTAGTGCCAGAAGAATTGGACCGAAAAACTAATTTTGTCCAGAGGAATTCTTTAGGGCGAAGTGCACGAATCAGATATTTTTGAGAGATCTTGTTGTCCATCTCTTGACGTTTACCCGCACATTTGTCACGCCATACTGCGCAAAATATGGGGCAAACATATTGTCCAGTCATTAAGGGTATACCACTAGTTACGCATACGAGAATTATGGATTATGTCTCCTCTCCGCTGCTCGACAATACGGGCGGATGCGGGCGAGAAAAAGTGACATGTCAAATATTCACTGTGTATACGCGCCGAGAATAATGCATGTCTATGGGGCCGGCGGGCTGCCGGACCCTCCGCCCCGCCCCGTACATATGGCGTAATTGCGGGGCGAAATACATCCCCGCAATTACACTGTGTCAACATGGCCTAAAACTACAGCATCTTACAGAAGTAAGTAGCAATTTTTTATAGTTTTCAAGAATAATTGCAACAGGGACCTATTCAGCTCTAAAGTGGCTTTGAGGGGCCTTGGACATCCCTATAAATCAGTCCATTAAAAAAAACTGCATCTCTGCCTTCACAAGAATGTTAAGGATGTTTGTTCACCCATTCTGTGTTTAACAGGAATCCAAGCAAAGTGGAAGAGAAATTTTTACATTTCATTTTTTGCGGATTTTAATTCATTTTTTACTGGAACACAGTAGATGTTAACGAAAAAATGTAACTCCCTATGAAGTCCCCTATTCTGTTTTAATTTTGGGGCCTAATTTTTATAACAATATTTTTAGACACCATTTCAAGTTTGTAGACGCCTTTACGATACAAAAGCTTTATAAACACCCCTAAAAAAATAAATTTTCAAAACCGCACCCCCTTTTACTTACCCCACTATGAGACTAGACTGTATACACACCCACACCAGATACACAATATGAGTAAAACAAGTTATTTTATAGGTGGATTGGGAAAACCCGGTTTTTAATGATAATCTGCCTATCACTGGTGATGCCATGCATCTCAATTATGCCCAGCAGAATATAGAGACACAGGGTAATGTCACATATTAGTGGCTCCTTTAGGAAGCACATGAAAGGTAGGCAGTAGTGACATCAGGACACCATGGAGCACAGGCAAGGCCCTGGATTGTGAGGTAAAGACAGTATTACATCATGGAACCTCTGTGATATAAGGGTCGGTTGTCCTGCTGATCAGTGCACACATATAGGAGAAATCTCTCTAGTGAGTGCTCTTTTTCACAACATTATTTTTTGGTGTAGACCAGGAAATACTTCCATTGCTGTTATACTCTAGAGTTCTTCATATCTACAAGAGGACTTTGGTGTCTCAAGGCCAAGTGAGATCCAACATCTTGGCCACGTGAGAGGCGCAGCAGAGTAAGGATGTCACGGGAGAATTTTAGTGCTCCCCATGACAGGAACATCTCAGAAGAGCCTTCACCATCAGATGACATCGCAAGGCCTTCTACATCAGGTAAGAAGGGGAAGGGCCTTAAGGCATTAAATATCTTTCAGACTTGTATAAGAATAATATCCAGTTTGAGAAAATACTAATGCACTTTTTTTTTAAACCCAGGAACATCAAGGCAGAGCAGGGAGGACTCCCCTATAGCTCACAGAACAAGGCGCAGGTTCGCCCGTCAGAGGAGAATTGAGATGGCTCCTGTAAATGGCAGAAATGGGAGGCGGAGAAGAGTGAGAAGCCCAACATTAGACAGGCCTGCACAGAGGAATCCATCTCCAGCCATCACCCAGCCTGAAGCGGTGACCTCTGAGGTCCATGTGCTGGCCATGCTGACACACCCTTCCTCCATAAGACAGGCTGAGGACCCACCTGCAACCTGAACCATCTGTCTAGTGGACTATGAAAATGGGGATCAAGTCAGACAGATTGAGTGCTCCCACTTTTTCCACACTTCCTGCATAGCCAGATGGCTCCAGGACAAGAATGCCTGTCCTCTCTGCAGGCATGTTACTGGGTACTCAGGAACACAATTCCTCCCTGCATACCTAGAAGACATTGGGGAGATACTTGTGGTCACCAACAACCCCATGTTGCACCATCAGCCTCCATTTGTGGTCTTTGCGTTTGACAAGTGGAGAAACCTTGTGTTCCATTGAGGTAATGAGATATATTGCCAATAGCGACCCTGGATAAGTGAGTATTTTACTTTACAATCCAGTTCTGAATGATTTCTATGAATTATGCAGCCATGTAATTTGGTAGAAGAGGTCACTAATGATGTCTGCATGTGGTTTATAGGAACATCAGTGTCATATCTGGACTGGACATAGAGGCTGCTGTGCTCAAATGCAGGTGCTACATAGTCCAGGGCAAGCACAGGGTCGGCGGCCATTCTGGAGCTGAAGCCTTTTCAAGCATTTCCTCCTATGTATCAGGTGAGTGTATACAAAGCAGAGGCGTCTTATGTACAGTAGGTTATAGCTGTTGTGCTGGAACCTGATCACACTATTCTATCATTTATCTGTGTTGTAGAATTGGATTGTGAGAGTCATCTTGTGCAGCACAAACTTGAAGGGTGCTTGTTTGCAGGGAGGTGCTCAAGCAGGAGGTGAGCGAGCACAGCACGTTACACCCCAATTGCACAAGGTAAGCAGTTTGATTTTTAGGTTTTCACTATAGAGACAATAAACCATATCCTCTTATCCCTTGTTATTGTAAAAATTAATCTTATACTAGGACCTCAAATTCTAGTAATAAGCTTGTAAAATTCACATTTTTATTAAACTGAAGACCTATTTCTAGGATATATCATCACTGTGTGATCTGTGGGATGATTGAGCTCTGGGATGTCCACCAATCCTGAAAATAAATGGACTGCAGCAAAATGTTGCATCTCCTGCACAGTCTTTCCCTGTAAAGCTGCGCTCAGTTGTTGTGCTGGTAAACTGCAGGACGGCTCCATTCAAGTGAATAGGGCCAACAGCATTTCCCTGCAGAGCTGAATGTGTGGATGTGTAAGATAGCGGGAGCGGTGCAGTACGCCCTCCCAACTGGTTCTTTGCAATTGCGGGGAGAGACGATGTGGGACTCTCTGTGATGGAGTGTCCCGGCGTATAAATGATAAGACAAGACAACAGTTAACCGGGAGAACTGTGGCTTTACTTTCTTTTTCTTCCTCCAGCAATGACACCTTCAACACAATCCAGCCGGCCACATTGAGTCTCAGCCAGCTCCGGTAGCACGCACTCATCCAGCAGTTCCAGAGGGAGCTCTCTCTACCTCTACCTTACCGCTCTACCCTGACTGTCTTCAGTGGCTTCTCCACTCAGCTCAGGGGGGGCTACCTCACACTTTGCTGCATCAATGGCCTCTCTTGCCCTTTATTCACTTATGTTCCAGCTGGAGGCGAAGCTCTGCCCACAGTTACTGCCCGGCTTCTTTTGCTGTCAAAACGGTAACTATTTACCAGTCCCTTAATCCCAGGGCTTCCTCTCTGCCTTCCAGTCAAATCTGCCGCCTCTCATTTCCAACCGGAATGATGAGAGTGATCCTTCCTGCCCACAATCCTGTGGCAGACTATCTAACAGACTCCTCTTGGCAGAACCCCTGATTATCTCCCTGTCTCTCTATTTATCTGAATCCCCCCTGCTGGCAGCTAACCCCCCTTCCTGCTTCACAGAGTTCCAGCTCCCTATTGGCTGAGGGTTATGGTGCTGCTGTTACCAGGCAGGCTACAACTGGGGAAAGAACCTTAACTGTTAACCTCTGGCTTACTGAATATAACTTTACTATCACTTCTATACCTAAGTCTGTACAATACAATTTACACTACTTTCCTAAATAGAGTTATCTACAGCTTTGCACATCCTACAACTCCTCCGCTCTTTAACCGGAATACGTCCTCGGATTCCAACTTTCACACCAGACATACACACACAATATGCAGTGCAATATAACATTTTTATACATGTGCAATAAATGAAAACACTTCTCATAAAGACAGTAGTGTAGACTTCATGGGGTAATGTTCAGCATCCTTAGTTTCAGCACAAAAGTCCTTGAACCCCATAACATTTTCAAACATAACCCCCCTTCTCGTGGTAAACCAACTTAGGGCAAGGTTTCAGCGTCCTTCAGATCACAGTCCTTGGCCCTGTAAACATAAAGTTGAATCCCCCCTCCCCCAGGGAATGGTGCAACAGCATCGGGCACCCAAGCAGTTTACGGCTTGTGTAGCGGCTCCTGCCGTTCTCCCAACAGCCGCACCAACTCTGGCTGCTCTGGGCTCCACGGTCCCACTGAGCTCTCTAGGACCCTCATCAGCAGCTCATGGGCCTCTTGGATAAAGGCGCGTCCGCGCCCGACTCGGGGTACCTCTCTGTCCTGTGGGGAAGGGGTCGCTCCTGCAGATCTGGCCACGACCGTCCGTGGGGGTCGTCACTACGGACACGGGAGCTATAACAGTGATGGTGGGCTCCGGCCCTGGAGACCGCTCCCGGATGGTTCCTCTACTGCGCCCCCATCCTGACGCTGGCATCGGCGGCTCCTCCAGCACCGGAGCTTCCACCGAGACATCCTCCTGCTCTTCCTCGTCCCAGTTCTCTGTGGGCGCATACGGTTCGGGGGGAAGGCGTTCCACCCTGGCAGCCCAAGGGCCCTTGGGACCCAACACTTTATGAAAGCTCACCCGCTCTCCACGATACAAGCTGTGCAGGCGTTTGGGCTCGAAGATCTGCTTCACCGCCCTCCGATTTACAAATATCACATCTCGGGTCCCATCCTCCAGGATGGACCCAATGCCCACACGCCGGTCGAACTCTATGACCTCTCCGGTGGTCCTCTTCTCGGCCACCCACGCACCAGCCACACCTCGGCAGTTCATGAACTGGTAGGCCTGGTCCTCCAGTTCCTTTTTGCGCTCCCAGCTCATCCGATATGGCCGCGTTCTCCGTGGGTCAGTTTCAGCGGCGGCGGCACCGGCTGCAGCTCCGCTCTTGGCTCCCTCAGACTCCGGGTGTTGGTCGGGGCGATCATGTTCGGCCACCTGGTCAGGTCCCTCTGGCTGAGGGTTATGACACTGCTGTGACCAGGCAGGCTACAACTGGGGAAAGAACCTTAACTGTTAACCTCTGGCTTACTGAATATGACTTTACTATACTGCTATACCTAAGTCTGTACAATACAATTTACACTACTTTCCTAAATAGAGTTATCTACAGCTTTGCACATCCTACAGACGTGCAAACAATGGACCTCGACACATCATAAAGTGATGACATATTCTAGCAAGGTCCTATTAGTTTATGAGATACGAATACCCCTCTAACAAATCTTGTACCGTTAATATAAAATAACACATTAAAACTCAATTATATTTGGAATAAATTTGCTCATGCACAGACTGAAAACTACAAGTGTCCCAATTATCTGTCACATAAAGCCTCTGGGCCGGGGGCAGAATTCCACATTGTTTCCATAACAGCTTTTTTCCATTTTTTTTTTTTTAGCAAAAGCAAAACAGATCCCAGATGATCCCAGCAAGCACTGCACACATAGAAGAGCGGATCATCACTTTGGGGAAGAAAAGCCCCCAAAAAAACCCGGGCAGGGGCCAAAAAGGGGAAAAGATTGTGGTGGGAAAAAATAAACGGAAATTCTTTTCATCCCAGCCTAAAGGGAGATATCCCCAAAAATCTCTATGTGTTTCAGGAAAAATTCCCATTTTTTGGGGGCTAAAAAGGCTTTCCCCGGGGCTATAAGAATTTCAGGGGGGCTGCCACCACCCTTTCCTTTAAAGTTTCATATTCTAAAATGATTGGGAAAGGAACCTTTCCTTTTCCCGGGAAAGTGACACCCAAAGAAAGGATTCCGGGTTCCACTGATCTAAACCAAATTTAAATTGGGTTTTCTACTCTTTTATTTCATCTAAAACATTCTTGATAAAGAAACTGTACATGTGAAAGAAAAAAATTTAAAAATTTTAAAAAAAATCCCCAAAAGAGATACCCCATCAAACGGGTTTTTGCCGCGGGGGTGCCCCCCCAAGGGATCAGCTGATATATTGGCAGAAGTTTGCTCCCGGGGGAAAATGTTTGTCAGGGGTTGGGGGGTGATTGTACCCCCTTTCTGTATTTAGAAACCCTTTGGTTTTTAAAAAAAGGGCCCCCCCGGGTAAATATTTTCTCAAAAGGTCTTCTTTTTCCAAAAAATTTTGCTCTACATAAATATGAGGGAAAAGGTTCCCACCGCATTAAATTTTTCCACTTTCATCTGTTCTTAAAAATTTGAGAATTTTGTGGGTTTAAAACCAGCCATTTAAAAGTTTATAGACGGGACAATTTTTTAAAAATGCCACCCCCCCAAAAGCGCACCCGGGGCATTTTTTAGCATTCGTTTTAACTTTTAATATTGGACCTTCTTTTGTTTTAAACTCCTATATGGACATTTGAAAGCATTCCCGACATTTCTTTCTCGGTCTTGGAAAAATAAGCGAAAAAATGTTTAATGAGTCATAAAGAAGTGTAAAAGTAAACTTTATTCGGGTTTTGTAGATTTTGCGGGGCCCCGGCCCTTCTCTTTAGCGGGGAAGTCTGGGTTTTGCATGGCGGGGGGGGGGGGGTTTTTCCCCTTCTCATGCTTTTGGGTGGCTCTGTTCTATCAGAAAATTGTGACAGGATCTTTCCCCTTGGGTTTTGCGGGGTTTTTAAAACTTATTGAGGCCATTTTGCTCCCCGTTGAGGGGAGGTAAAGTTATTTGGGGCGGCGGGGGAAGGGGAACCCTTTTAAATCCTTAAACAAAAAAACCCGCCAAAACCGTCCTTTGGCATCAAGGCCGGGTGGGGTTTATTGTCCGAACCCGGGGGTTTTTGGGGGCCCGTTCCGATGCAAAAACCGGAAAAGGTTTGCGGCGCCCGGCGCCGCGCTAGGTCCTAAAATTGGGGAGGGTGTTTTTAAAAAGCACCCCCTTGTTCCCAGAGTTTCCCCTAGCGGCCCCCGGGGGTGGAGGGAAAACCTCCCGCCAAACCCGGTGTTTTAAACCCCTTTGATTGTGGGGTTTTGATTTAAACCACAGCCCCAACCCAAAAGGGTTTTTCCCCTGTCGTGGGAAAACTGGAATAAACCCGCCCAGAGCTCGGGGAACGGCGCACGCCCAGCCCGGGGGAAAACGGGGATCCCCCCAAAGAGCTGTCCTTGTACGGGAAGCCCAAATTAGTGACTGGGACTCACTGATTAGAATGTTTTAGCATTTTGGGTTTTAATGCTTATAAAAATTACCAAAGGGTTTTAAAAAAAAATTTAAAAAAATTTTTAAAAAAACCCTTTTCCCCCTTCGGGGAAACTCAAAACCAAAAATTAAAAAAAAAAAAAATTTAAAAAAGGGGTAAAAAAAAAAAATATTAAAAAAAAATTAATTAAATTAAAAAAAATATTTAAAAAAAATTTTAAATTGTGCAAAAATTTACCACACAAAAAAACCTAAATTTTTTTGGTTTTCCTTTTGACCGTAAAAATTTGTAGAATTAATCAAAAACAAGTTTAAAGTGTGAAAAGGGAAAAATTAGTGAAAAAAAAAAAAAAATTTTTTTTTAAAAAAAAACCAATTTAAAAAATTTAAAAAAAAAAAAAAAATACTGCAATTTTTTTTAAAAAGTAAATTTAAAACCTATTTCCCCTTTAAAAGTACCACTTTTTTTGGAATAAAAAGAAGTCCTCTTAAAACTGCGTCATGAAAAAATAAAAAAATTTTAAACCTGTTGAAACGAAAGGGGGAAGGCAAAAAATATAAAAAAGGGGGCCCGGGTTTAAATTAACTACTTTTCGGCGTTCGGTTTAAAGGGGGTTTAAAATGGGCTGGTTGGGTTGGAAAACTAAATCTTGTTTTTTTAGAGGAATGAGAAAAATTGGAAAGGGGGTTCATCGTGATAAGGGGTTTTTTGGTTTTTTCTCCAATTTAGGTGTGCAGCATTTCAGCTTTGTCTTTGGGCCCCATTTTTAACGTCTGAATATTTTTATGCTTTTAAAAACAGATAGTCATAACAATACAAAAAATAGTTATTAACATCCTCTGCATGGTCTACAATATGATGGCATTTTTATATGTCCTTTTTAGTTTTAGGAGGCTTAGTTAATTAAAGAAAAAACCTGTCACATTACTTAATGCTCCTCTTGCACGAGGACCCCAGACAAGATAAGTGACAGAACTGCTGTTTCACAGCGCCATAGTGTCCCTAATTCTATAAGAGTGCGTCCATTCTTCCAGAGCATTTAATGCTCCAATACTGCCAGGTTTTAAGCCAGAAAAGAGTCATGAAACTGAGTCAGTTTTGTATTCATGTCAAGACCCTTTCAGACGAGCTAGCCCCGCCCACCTCAATGATTAACCCTATTACTTTGATAGGTAAAACATGAGATTAACTGTAAGGTCGTGGCGTTGGACTAGCCATTGTGTGGGTGGAGGCATAACACAACCTGTCTTGAATAAGATTTGAGCATTTAATAGACTCTTAAAACTTCCAGCTTCTTACAGAAATATAAGGGACAACAGCGCTGGAATCAGCAGGTATGCACACTAGATTGTGCTGTCGTTCTGCAAGGGGGGCCAATAACTATGTGACAGGTTGCATTCTTTATCCCGCCTTTCCCGACACATTTGGACGTCATGCATTATGCCCTAGCAGGATGTCTCTTCCCGACATTGGAAGTATGCATACGTTACCTGGGATTTGTATCGAGAGCGAGCCCCAACGCCCAAATGATCGGCGGTCATGGAAACCAGTTGTAAATTTCCGCTGGCTTCATGCTGCATCTCCCCCAGAACAGAGTGAGCTTGGCGCGCGGTGATTAACGCTTCGATGTTGCTACCGATCCATTGGTCAGCGAACATTCGAAGCTGAAGGAAGGAGGACAGCGACCACTGTGAGCTCCTGCTGCCTGCTGGACTCGGCCCGCACTGCGCACGCGTCAGAACGAGATTACCGATCAGCTGGTATACTTACCCTCCGGACTCCTCGGCATGCTATCATGGAAAGCATCTGGCTTAGTCTTGGTGACGTACCCATGCCCACGCAATGCATTGTCGGCATGTGATCTCTAGTTACCATGGTGACCAGTACACTGCAGTAAACGCATCTCCAGTTCACTAAACCCCTATGATGCAGAGGTCTACCATAGGTAACAGCAATTGAAGATTGCTGTTACAGATCCCCACTGCGGGAAAAGTGAAGATTAAATACAACTTCCGTGAAAAAAATAAAAAAAAGTAAAAAAAAAAGTACAAACACTAAAAAATTAAATAAAAAAACATGTACATCTGGCTTTTACCCCTTTACAAATGACAGAATAGCATCCTAAAAAGATCATAAAATAAATAATAAGTAACATTATTTACGTATCTCAGGACTATTGTGAATGTAACGGGACCAACCCTCATAAATCTAGACATGTTAAATATTCCTTGATGTACTAAGTGAACAGTTATTTGGTAAAGATCCTAAAGACAAAAAAAAGTCTACTGAATTGCGATTTTTGTTCATCCCTGACTGCACATAAAATGGAATTTAAATAGCCGAATAAAAAATCAATATAAAACGCCAAAAGTTGTACCCAATTAAAAAATGTCAGTTACATCCCCGCAAAAAAAAACATACTTACACAGTACTCCTAGTCATAAGGAAAAAAATAAAAAGTTAATGGCTTTCAGAACTGGATAGCGATGCATAAATATCTGTTTATTACACAATAAAACACTTTTGTTTTTTTGTAGTGCTTCAAAATAAAAAAAACTATATGAATTGGGTTATAACTAGTTAATCCAATATCAAACCCAGGAGTAAAGCTAACCCTGGTCATGATACTGTATGCGTACAACGAGCGCTGTTTAAAATAAAAATTTTAACAAATAACACAATAATACGGAATGCAGTATTTTATTTCATCCACCGTGCCTTCCAAAAAACGGATTTAAAACTGTCTAAAAAAGTCTTGTCCCCTAAAATTATACCAATTAAAAACTGTCAACTCATCCACACAACATAAAATGCACTCCTAACAGCTCCCGTACACAGAAACAATAAATAAGGTATGGCTCTCAGAAACCTTGTTTCCTTTTGAATTAAAGTGTTTTTCTTTAATTGTTAAAACGCAGATAAAACAATAAAAAATATACAAATTGGGATATCGCTTGTAATCGTATCAACCTGTGAGTAAAACTTGCAATGTATAAATTTATACTGCCGGTCAGACAGCTGTAAAAAAAACTAAAAAAACACTACATGGAATGCTGTATTTTGCTCAAAATGCTCACTACAACCTTAAAAAAAGTGTTCAAAGCGTCATATGCACCCCTCATAGTTCCAGGTACCTAAATAAAAACGTTTAAACCTCATTCCGCATGATAGAGAACAAGCCACATAATAGTACTCTGATACAGAAAAACTGAAAAACTTAAATGGCTTATCAGAATATAGGTCAACATAAATCCCATCAATTTTTTTTAGAACATATTTCTATTATAGTGTCAAAAGTAACAAAACTATAATACTATAATAAAATTATATTATCATTGCAAATTGTACCAATTCCATAGTAACGTTATAATGCCAATTACATGCACGAGACCGAACGCTGGTACGCAAAATTGAAGCCCAAAACAAACAATAAGGTGGTTAGGAAACTGCGTTGCCACCCACCCACCACCATTTTCATGGCACACATGTCCACAAAAAAAAAACAAAAAACATATGGATGCAAATGTTGCACCCCAAAATGCCAATACACCCCTAGTTGAGATCCTGTGGATGCTCATTACCTAAAATGGGGCTACTTCTGTTTGGTTTCACTTGCTTATAGGTACTTTGGGGGCTTTAAGGAATGCGACATGACCCCAGCCACTAAAATCTACGTGTTCCAAAAGCCAAATAACATCCCTCCCTTATAAGCCTGCCATGCGCCCCTATAACAGCAGTTTACACCCAAATGTAGGGTTATTGACAACGAACTTGAGAAAAGATATTGAGTAACAAGATTTTGGGAGGCTTTTTTCTCCCTTTACCAGGATATTCCTTATGGTAAAAATTAAAAACATTTTCAGCTTAAAAATTGCAGATTAGTTTATCAAAAAAAAAATGTCTTTTTTTTCAATTTTTCCTATAGCTAACGCCAAAAAATTTTGTTGACACACATATCGTGGGGTAAAATATACTCAAATGTACCACCTGGATATATTCATAACTCTAAGGGGTGTTTGTAGTTCCCAAATATGGGGTCTTTTTAGGGGTGTTTATTAACATTTTAGACACTTTAGGTGTCCGCAAAATCTGAACATGGCGCTTAAATAAAATCGTTAATGAAAATGAGAACCACTACCTAAGTCCGGTAGGTGCTCACTCCTATTCTGGGGCGTGTGGTTGAGACATTTAGCGAACTAGTGCCACATATGGGAATATATCAGTGATCACAGCAGACGAATCTTGGGAGAAACAATATTAAGTTGCATCTTCCTTGATCATATCTTAAAGTTATTCTTGGAATAATGGAGAAAAAAATTGTATTAAATCTTGCAAAAAAAAGTGAATTTTTTTCAAAATTTCAACCTTCACATTTGCTCTTATATTCCAAAATGTGAAAACACCTAATGGGTTAAAAACTTACTAAATTCATTTTTTAAATACTTTAAGGGGTTTGTAGTTTCTTAGTTGAAGTCGTTTATGGTTCACAGTACCT